>CATKUM010000214.1:0-54112 GCA_949786405.1 Onychomys arenicola | reverse complement strand
ACGCGCAGAACTTTACAATAGAAGACGAGCTGCAGACGACTACATCTCGAATTCATTGAAAGAAAGATCGACAGCTGTGCATGTGTATAAAGAACAGGGCATGTGAATTGAGAGCACTCAAGCCTATGCCATTCGCACGACAGGACCAGGAGTTTTAGCTATAGCTACAGATAAACACGAACACAGAGAGTTATAGATGTATGAATAAATACAGATAGACATATATACACATATATCCAGAGATTGCTATAGATATAAATACATATAGGTATAGATAGACATAGATACACACAAATATAAATATGGATATATATATATATATATATATATATATATATAGAGAGAGAGAGAGAGAGAGACAGATAAATAGATTTACGAATATAGGTTGATCTATAGTTGTATAGATAGATATATAGAGAAATATAGATACCGACAAATAGAGAGCTTGGCGTATAGATATAGACAGCTATAGATACGAACTGTCACCTTGAAAATACGAAGAGTGTGTGGCGTTCTGTGTGAACGAGAAAATCACAGTAATGCATGCGTACACTAACAAAGCCGCATCACGGGCTGAAACGATATATACATATATATACATATAAATATTCATCTATAAATATATATATATATATATATATATATATATATCCTCTCACGCTCTCTCTCTCTCTCTCTATATATATATATATATATATAAATGTGTGTGTGTGTGTGTGTTAGCATTGGAACGGCAGCAACAACTCGAGACAGTGTCTGCCAATGTTCAGAGAAAGTCTGGGTGTTTCAGAGGTCGCCCCCGAGATAGACGAAATGAAGCGAGAAGCAGAAGCTTCCGTTTGATAGTGAGTATTCAGGTAGACGGGACGGCTGTCTCTGTCTGTCATTGAAGAGACATAGCGAGGCGTCCTTTCTCGTGAGAGCCTTATTATCCAGGGATATTGAGAGAGACAGGGAAACCTGGACTCGCGTCCGGCATACGCAAATCTCCTTATATACATATATATATATATATATATATATATATACATAAACAGAGAGAGAGATGTATAGATATGTGTATACGTGTATACATATAATAGGTGAATATGCATAAAACACACTGCCTCTTGTTCCATCTTTTTCTTTCGTGCGAATGCGGGGTAAAATCATTTGAAAGGCTCTTTTTGGGGACATGAAGTCTACGCAGTGAGCGTGTAGCCCGTAGGTGGCCATTCATAAAAATCTATTCATTCTTCACTATCTGGCCCTCTCTCAGACACTTATATCTGGAATAATATATGTTCATATATATACGTATATATAAATATATAAATATATATCGATATATATATATATATATATATTTGGCTGTCTCTCCCTCTCTGTGCACATGTATAGCTCATGATGCGGCTGGTTGTCTCTCTTTCTCTCTCTTTCTATGTGTACATAGGGACGACCAGCTATATACAGCTGATCATCCTGTCTCCGTATATAAATGTGTACACCTGATAATATATATATATATGCCTTATTCTCTCTCTCTCTCTGTATGTGTATATACATAGCTCTATACATAGCTATATATATGTATATATATATATATATATACGTACGTGGGTTACGATTTGGCGTATATTATCGAAGATAGCTGTTGGTGCATGTGTGGGGTGCAGTCTGGGTGAATGAGGTATTTCGCAGTAAGAAGGCAAATGTGACATATGTGAAGTAGACGGATGCATGCGTCTCCATCTTTCTCGGAAAGAGGACGGAGAACCCCGCTGATTTATGGACGCGTTGAAGGAAGAGTTGGAAACGAGAGCTTTGCACCGGCGGAAGTGTCGAATATCTCTGTCTCCTTGTCTCTGTCTCCGTGTCTCTGTCTCCCTGCCTCTGTCTCTCGCTGTTTCAGTTTCAAACAACACCTCGCATCAACGCTAGTCGAGCACAGGCAACCTGAATAATAGAGATGTGTGCATTTGTTGGGAGAGACTTGAGCACTTGTTGGGAAAAAGAGAGATACACCCCGTCTCTTCCTCCTCCGTGGAACTGACACTGCACGCACCCCACACTTTCCGCATGCGTCTACACTCTCTCCTCTCCTGCGTCTCTACAAATAAATGACCTTCCACATAAATATGTACACAAAGACAAAACGAAAGAGAAAGAAACTCACAGAGACACAGAGAACCACAAAGAGAGACCTGACACAAGCAAAACTATACATCTCTACATCTCTACATATATATATATGTATATGATGCCTGTTTTGATCTACTCCCCATATCCGCAGAAGTGGGTTATAGAAAATCGACACCCAGAAGCGTCTTCGTCTTCTCCTCCTGCACAGTAGACACAGTGAGTTGTTCACGCAAAAGGAGATACCGATGTGCAGAGGAGCCTGTGAAACTCCCTGTATCTCTCTGGAAAAACACGAACAACACCGACGAGAATACTACGCCTGCGTGCATCTCCACAAACAGATGCTGAGGAAGTACGTGACTGTCCCTGTCTCGTGTCACTCTATAGAGAATGCCTGTGGGAGCCTCTCTATGACTATGACGCTCTCTGATGCTTCTCGTAGACACGAGCGTCTTCTTGCAGAGACGTCGTCTCTCCTCTGAGTTCACCAAAGCGTCTCTCTGGAGTCACGCACCCACGCATCCGCGCATGCATTTCCAACCCCGTGTCTCCAGCGGAGACTCACCGAATCACAGTCTCCCAACCCTCCCACAAACACATAAAGAGCCAGATGGGCAACCCCCCACACATGCAGTTTTCCCTGGAGACAGGGTGTCTTTGAAGTGCTGCTGTGTTTCCGCTGTCTCCTCTGAAACGAAGCTGCTGCGTCTCCAAGACGAAGAGAAGAAGGCCTCAGAAGTACGGGTGAACTTTGCGAATGGATTTCTCCACTTTTTTGAAAAGCTGTTCGAAGGAGTCTCCGTCTGCAGCGTCTTCATCGTCGTCTGCTGCCGTTGCTGCTTCTGCTGCTGCTGCATCTCGCTTCTGCTTCTTGTTCGCTGCTGCTGCTGGAGGAGCAGCAGCAGCTGGACCAGGGGTCAGCATGATCACACTCGCGGGCCGCTGAGATCGAAAAGCATGCCCTAGGGTCCGCTTGCTACAGAGATATGCATATAACACATCTTTTTCCTCACAGAGAATAGGAAGGTGAGCTATGATCTCAATGGGAAAAACATCAGAGGCAAAGAAAACAATGCCCTTCATGTCTCTGCGAAGACACTTGGTGACCTCGTGGACTCCTCGTCGCAGCAGCTTCCACGACGTAGCTCCCGCTGCGGAACGTGTCTGCTGCTGTTTCTTCCCTTCAGGAGTCCCTGTTGTTGTTGCTGATGATGATGCTGTTGCTTTGCTGCTGTTCTTGTTGCGATTCGCTTTCTCGCAGTCTGCAGCAAGATGTATCAACTTCAGGCTACGTCGCAGTAACTTGCCTTCTAGCAGTGGATGTGCTATAGGAGACAAGTATGCTGTTGCTCCTGCTCCTGCTGCTCGTCCTCCTGCTGCTTCTTTTGGTTTTTTTTCGGGTTTAAAATCTCCCTCTGTTGTGTGCTCCTCCACTGCAGACGCTTCAACAGCAGCAGAAGAATTTCCTCCTTCTCTTCCTCCTCCTCGTCCAGCAGCACCTGAGGCTCTGCCTCCCGAAGACCCGACAGCTGGACACATCGCGCAGCAGTTAGTGCAGCAGCAGCAGCAGCACAGACGCGCCGACACCGCTGATCGGAAAACAACAACAGCAGCAGAACCCCACAGCAGCAGGGGTGAACACCTCTGACGCAATCGAGTGCTGTTCACCGTGCTGCTGCAGCTGCAGCAGCAAGACGGCAGCTGCAGCAGCAAGACGGCAGCTGCAGCAGCAAGACGGCAGCTGCAGCAGCAAGACGGCAGCTGCAGCAGCAAGACATCAGCAGCTATAAGCTGCAGGAGTGGAAGAGAACGAGGACTTTCAAGAATAGAAGAAAATACAGAAGAAAGAGTTCCACAGATAAAGAAACGCTTCGACAATGTCCGTCATACTAAACAGAAAAAAGGGACGCCTTCGCGCTTCAACACACCTCAAGCAGGCTTTGGAAGCGTCTCCTCACGCTTTGAGTTGCATGCGGAGACACTCTGCATGCAGATGGAAGGAGATGTCTCTGGGAGGAGCAGTCCAGGAGACATACAAGCGAGAGAGACAGACAAACGAAAAAGGAGGATTTAGAAAAAAGAAATCAACGATGGGAAAAATCCAACAGAGAGAACATAATGCTGCCCCTTTACAGTCACGAAACAACACCAACAGAAAGGACGAAGAAAGCTTCACAGAACAAAACAGAGAGAGGAGTGTTGATGAAAGTCCGCGACTGCATGCAGGAATGATTCGAAAGGAAGAAGAAAGAGAGAAGAACGAATTCAACTGGAAAACCCTCTTGCTCTCCAGAGGATATAGGGACATCACAGCACGCCCAAAGCAACACCCGCAGGAGCGGTGGGATAGTGCAGACAGCAGGAGCCCGCACGTAGGCAGTTGTCTCTGTTGCTGCAGCAGCAGCAGCAGCAGTGGACTTGCTGCTGCTCTTGCTGCTGGAAAGTCAGCCAGCAGGCCAAAAGAGAAAGCGAAATCGAAAGCTCTACTGAGGAGAGACCGCTACAGACAACAGACACCGCAGCATGTTCGCTCCTGAGTCGCTGTCTCCAAATAAAAACACCTCCTCTGTTGCACTCAGATGCTGTCTCCCTGCTAAATTGACGCGCTGTCTTCTCGGAGCACAGGCGTGTGGACAACACGCGACTGTTGCTTGCAAGGTTGAACGACTGAAACTCGAGAGGTTGAAAGAGTCTGCATGCGTCGTCTACAGCCGAGGGCAAGTGATATGAAAGGTCGTTGAGGCTTCTAAAGGACAGCAGCACTCTCTTCCTTATGTTTTCTAGACATTGATACGTGTATATGGGGCGTCCCCACACATATGTGGACGTCAGTGCGCATGCACATGAAAACAGCATCAAGCGAGCACAAGAAGTTAAACTCTCTCAACTGCAAATAGACGACTCTTCCAGTTCAACGGTGAGAGGAACGAGAAAAAAACAACTGCAGCTGCTGTGCGATGATGATGGGGGCACTGGCAGCAATAGGCCAGATTTTGATTGGGTGCGGGCACACATGGGACATGAAGGGCTGCAGCAACTGTCGATGGGAAAAAAGAGAACAAGCTTCTTTTCCTCTCCGAAGAAACACATTTGTGCGGTTCACTCTGCTGCCGTGCATGTGAAAAAAGGTTGGAGAGCCGCGAAGAGTCCGTGCAACTGCTGGTTGGCGCCTGGACAGCGAACGCTGGCAGTAAGAAGAGAAGTCACCAGAAATGCTTTCGATATGCAAAGATCACCCCACAGAAGATATATGCGAAGAGGAAAATCAAAAATGTGCTTTGCTGCTCTTTCACACGATCATTTACTTATCCACTTCTGCCCACCTCCCGCGTTTTCCTCTATCTAAGGCTACTGCGCTGCTCCCGTTCCTGCAACAGCTGCTGCTGCGACTATTATTACTACAGAGCAGCCGAATGTTACTACTAATGCTACTACATGTTAGTAGTAGTACTGCTGTTACTACTACTGCTGTTGCTGCTGCTACAGCTGTTGCTGCTATGGCTGCTGCTGCTGCTGTTGCTGCTGCTGCTGTTGCTGCTGCTGCTGCTGTTGCTGCTGCTGTTGCTGCTGCTGTTCCTGCTGCTGCTGTTCCTGCTGCTGTTGCTGCTATTCCTATTGGTGCGGAGCGACTCCCAGGCAGCAGGAGGGCGGGGTGGAGGATTAGTGTTGTCGGTTGCCCATGCGCAGCACCAGTGTGTCTGTCTGCTGCTGCAGTGTGATGAGAAGAGCTCTACAAGCTGCAGCAGAGCAGCAGCACCAGCTGGGTAATGTGTGCCTGTGGAAGAGAGAATTACCAAAACTAATTTGAATAGATTTCTTCTTTCTTTTCGTCACTTCCTTTTCTTTCGCTTCTCCTTTTCAGGGGTGGATTTCTGTGCCTGTTCTTTTCCTCCGGAAAGATTCGACAGCTCCTCCTGGCAGCTGCAGCAGCAACTACACACTGCACCAACCTTCACACAAGGAACAGCAGCAGCCGTGTAGCAGCAGCAGCAGCAGCAGTTGCAGCAAGACGAGTTGCAGCAAGACGAGTTGCAGCAAGACGAGTTACAGCAAGACGAGCCCCGAAGCAAGGGAATCCCCCATATTCATATCTCCTTCGCGTAGTAGAGGCTGTAAGATGCACTTGCTACTCTCTTCCCTGTATTTTATTGAGCTGCACGCCTACCCGCCGAGAAGCCTGTCTTTTCTGCAGCTGCTGCTGCTCCGTTTCTACGTGCTGAGGCTGCCGTTGCTGCAGTCGGCCACCTCCTCCTCTGCCTGGGAGCAGCATCAAGGGGAAGAGGGCATGCAGCAGCGAGGGAACAGCGTCCTGAAGAAGCAGCAGCGAGAACAACAACAACAATAGTCGAAGCAACAGCAGCAGCACCAGCTGCAGCGCTACCGCTAGCAGCAGCAGTAGTATTGCCAGCAGCAGCAGCAGCACTCGTTTTGTCGTCTCCATCTCTGGCCATGCAGCACGGCGGAGCAGCAGCAGCAGCAGCAGCAGCAGCAATGAAGAGCACCAGCAGCAACACAAGACAGCGACACCTCCTCCATGCAACCAACAGCAGCAAGGCTGAGGCAATAGCAGCAAAGCAGCTTCATTGAAGCTTCTGCAGTGATACCGCTGCTGCTGTTGCTCTGCTGCAGTCACACACGCGTCGTCCAAGTCTCCTTGAGCAGCTGCTCACACCCCCCGTCTATTCCCCTGCCCTTCTAGGCTCTGCCTTCGCTTGCTTCGCAGCTGTCTCCACCCTACCTCTCCCCACACGTGATCCTCGTAGACGCTTTGGCACACCCCTCTACGTGTCCCCCATATCCACATATATATATATATATGTATGTATATCTTTCTCGGTCTCTGTCAGTATATATGTGGATGTATATCGCTGCTCTTCCCGAGTCACTGGTCTCAGCACTGTATGCAAGGATCGGCCATATCGATGCTGCAGCAGCAGCAGCAGATTGAAGCCTGTCTCGGCTATTTCGATTTGCACATGTAGACGAAGGATAAGGAATAGCACTGTCTTCTGCTGCTGCTGTTGCTGCTGCTGGCATGTACTGCTGCTGCGTAGTAGTGGTGGTGATGGTGATGCCCATGCGCTGCTGCTGCTTCTGCTGCTGCTGCTTCAGAGGTCTATAGGCCTCACGCAGAGCGCGACTTCTCGGTCTCTTGCATCTCTCTGCAACAACGAGGCAGTTTCGTTGCCTGCTGCGACTCCGCTGTCGATCGACCCCCTCATGCGCATGGAGACACGTCTGCGCGGGCACTCTGCATCCGTCTCGGCCTCTTCCTGCATGCACGCCTAAAGAAGTTCTAGTCGCACTTATATATGTATCTTCTCTCCAGGTCTTCAAATCATGTTTGCGTGTGGACGTGCCTAAGTGTCTCGTCTGCTGCTAGCGACACGTGGGTGAACAAGTAGAAGCTTCCCTTTTTTTTCATTTCAGCAACAAAGAGAAGATGCAATGGGCTGAACAGAGACGCGTGGGTGTTGCATGCGCTTTCGTTTTCCCCCCGAAACAGCCACAGCTGCTGCAGCGCTGCTTCCATAAAAAAGTGCTGCGCGGTGTATGTACAGCCCGCGTCGCGTGCTTTTGTGTGTGGGGACACATCGCATGCGAGGGAGACAAGCAGAGCTACGCCCAGAAATGACGACTCCCCCACCGACAAAGGAAATTCAGACTTTCCAGATCTAGAGATATCTGTTGATATCAAAGGAAAAAGATATATGTGGAGAGATTTACAGAAATATATAGAGACAAAGGAAAAGAGAACTATCTCCACGTAGATACGCATAAAGAGATCTTAGAGAGAGAGAGAGAGAGAGAGAGAGAGAGAGAGAGAGAGAGAGAAAGAGAGGCACATATATATGTATATATATAGACAGTGAGAGAGAGAGAGAGAGATAAAGAGAGAAAGAGAGAGAGCTACGTATGTGGAGAGACAGAAATATATATATATATATGCATAAATATGTTGCTGTATATATATTGCAATAGAGAAGGGTAGCGGAGCAGAGAAGAGTGTAGGCACCTAGCGGCCGAGCGTTTGAGTGCCTGCTGATTTGGAAAGAGAGAAAAATTGAACGAAGAGGAGCAGTCAGGAGCCCGGAGGTGCTACTGCTGGTTGAATGTGCATTGCGGGCGTGCAAGGGGTCGTGAGAGGAACAGAGGCTGCTGCAGCAAGAGAGCAATGCGCGAAGCAGAAGTCACCAACAAAAACAGTCGCAGCAGCAGCTGCAGGAAGACGAAGAAGAAGAGCTGCTGCAGCAGCAAGAGTTGCACTAGAAGAAGGAGGAGGAGCAGCAGCAGCAGGAGGCGATGGTGAGCAGTGTTGTGTGTGGGTACGTCTCATGCAACAGAAGCAAGTGGAATAATCCTAGCAGCGACTGCAGCAGCAGCACATGCAGAAGGAACGATTGGGGAGAAAGGAGAAGAAGAAGAAGAGGGTTTAATCAACAGTGACGCTCTGCAGCAACAGCAGCAGCTGCAGCAGCAGCAAAGCAGCGACAGCACAGCAGCAGCGACAGGAGCAGTCATGGGAGTCTTGGCGCTAGACAACGCAAGCAGCCGAGGAACCCGGACTTGCTGCTTTCCGGGATCAGCTGCAGCAACAGCAGCAACAGCAGGAACAGCAACAGCAGCATCAGCAACGGGAGCAGTGGGGATATCAGCAGGAATCCCGGTGGAAGGAAGAGGGCTGTTGTTGCATCGCTCTGTTGCGAGGGCTTCATTTGCTGCTGCTGCAGCAGCGGGAAAAGGGCGTGAGAGCAAGACGCGTCCGACAGCAACAACGTTCGTTTCACCTGCAACAGCAGCAGCAGCAGCAGCAAGAACATCAGGAGCAATAGCAGCAGGCACAACTGGCCCGCACTGTGACTGTTCCTTCGCTCCGCGGCAGTCGCAGCAGCAGGAAAGACTAAAGCAGCAAGGAGAAGAAGACGCAGAATGAAGCGCAGTATATACCGTATAGACGAGATCTGGCTTAAACGTGTCTGTGTAATGCGATGGTAGAAGAAGCTCCTTTCTAATTCCCTCTGCATCTTTGGCGTGCATGCACCGCTGAATTTTTTCTTTTGATTTGCTGCTGAAGGCGCTGCCCGACCAGCACCTCAGCCCCACACGCAGCCCCACACGCAGCAGCAGCAGCAGCAACGAAGAAGACGGCATTGGCTGCAGCAGCAGCTGCTGCTGTGCACAGTGAAGAAGAAGAAGAAGAAGCAGCGCAGGATTAACGTGCAGCAGCCACTCAAATATCAACAGCAGCTATACATGTGCAGCAGCTGTAGCGGGAACAGAAACACCGTGCGGAACTGCTGCTGCTGCTGCGGGAATTCGTCTCTGTTGCGTCTTCAGCAGCAGCTGCAGCAACTCCCAGAGCAGCAGCGTCTTGCCAGTTATGTGGGAAGGCGACAGCACCCGCAGCAGCACGATAAAGCGCAGCAGCATCTGCTGCTTCAGGCGGATTCCGAAAGTCATATATATATATATATATATAACATACATACACGTATATCTACAGTATATGTCTACATATGTGTAGGGAGCGCATGCACGAAGAGGCCGGGTTTTTGGCTTTTTGTGCGGCCTGCATGCACTATTTCTCCCTCGCACGAGCAGCATGACAGGCAGCAGCAGCAGCAGGTTAACTGCATGAATCCTCTCATTTTACCTCTGAAAGATTTTGCTGATTCGACGGCGCTCATCTTGGCCTCTGTCCACATCCCTGTGTCTCTCCACACAATTCTGTAAACGCATGCTGCATCTTCCCTCCTTCTTCTCTGTCTCTACTGTTTTCCACGAGACGCTCAAGAACGGTAACTCAGAGGGGCAGCAGCACCCCGAGCATCTCTCTCAGTTGATACCCTGTCTATATCGTGCACCTACGGATATATATATATATATATATATATATATATATATATATATATATATATGTGACGCGTGCAGGTTTTCATCTTTTGCTGGCTTCCTTTCGGTCATTTTTTCTGCATGCGTAGTTTATATGTTATATGACGAGAGCGCTCTTTGCAGTAGCGACAACGCGTCTCTTGAGTTGACTGCTGCTCTGCCTGGGGCGAGGGGCAGCTGCAGCAGCAGCAGCAACTGGGAGGATACCTTGCATTCAAAGAAGAAAGACGAGAAGAACCGCGGGAGAAGCAAGAAGAGCAGCAGCAGTTGCAGCTGGTGCTGCTGCAGCGCAGCAGCAGCCGCAGTTGAAGAAGAAGAAGAAGAAGAAGAAACAGCAGCAGCAGGAGGAGCATTTTTGCAGAGTCGCAGCAGCACGCAGAGGAAAAGTAGCAGCAGCAGCAGCAACAGGAGCACTCATCGAAGACAGGGCACACCTGGGAGACGGGAGACGTCTGGGAGACGGGAAAAAAAAACATACTGGGAGACCGGAGACGCGTGGGAGACAGGAGACGGCCGAGGTGTTGCTGTGGGGTAGTTGTGTTTCGTGTGGAAGTGCGCAGCAAGCAGTCCACGGAGGAGGAAGCAGTTCCCTTTTTTTCTTTGTTTGTTTTCGTTTGCTCTTCACTTTTTTCTCTTCGTTCTCCTGCTGCCGTTGCTGCTGCCAATTTTGAAGAGAGACAGCATGCAGCGTCTCTGGCAGGCGTTCGCGCGGTCGGCGCTGGCCGAGGATGATCATCTCGTGAGTTCCACCCACGTCTTTGCTCCAGGCATCTCTCTTTACGCATGCAAAGGCAACCCACATATATATATGCACGTCTACAAGTGTTTTAAAGGTCTCCCAATATATATATATATATATATATATATATGCATCTGTTTGGATATATATATATATATACGATTTGGATGCGTTCTCCTCCTCCTCCTCTGTAGGTGGATATATGTGTCTCTAGAGACTTTGAACATCTTCTTCTTCATATACGTATGTCTCTACAGACCCCTCTCTCTCTCTCTCTCTCTCTCTGTGGATAATGTGCCTCGAGTTCCTTCCAGTCTCTACATGAATGTATATATATATATATATATGTATCGTCTGCGGAAGCGTTTGTTTGCTGAGGTGACGCTGAAATGCATTTGAAGAAAGAGTGTTATTGCGGGTGGAAGCCAGAGCTGCTGCTGCTGATGATGATGTGCTGGTTTGCCTGTTGCTGTGTGGTAGGGAGAGACTGGAGGCCCCACAGGGATGACAGAAGAAGTCGTCATTCTGTCAACAGATTCCCTGGTGAAGGATGCAGCGTATCGCGATACTCGCACAGTGATTTTTTTGTATGGGCGTCCACTGATCGCTGAACCTTTGCCCTCTCCTTGTCCACAGTTTCTTCCTTCTGCTTCAGGTGCAGCAGGAGGTCCTGCTGCTGCTGCTGCTGTCGTTTCGCCTACGGCTGCAGGCGAGAGTGGGAGTAGTGCAGCAACAACAACAGCAACAGCAACAGCAGCAGCAACAGCAGCAGCAGCAGCAAACGACGAGAAGAAGAACGCGGAGCTGGTGCTGCGTTATGGTCAAAACGGAGAAGAAGAGGGCAGCAGGAGTGCAGCAGCAGCAGCAGCAGAAGGAGCAAGTGAGGGCAAAGCTGGAGGAGAAGAAGGAGGAGGAGGAGGAGGAGAAGATGATGAAGGGGGAGATGTAAAGAGAAGACGAGAGAGAGAGCACCGCATGCAGCAGCAGCAGCTAGCTCGACAAAGGGAAAGAGCTTCGGGAGGCGTGGGGCGTCTGGAAGACGCAGTGCGCGCAGCAGAGGCTCGTCTGATCGCCAAAATTCACGACAGCAGCAGCAGCAGCAACAACAGGCAGAGAGGAGTAGGCGTTCCTGATGCTGCAGCAGGAGATGGGATCTTGGGCTTTCAAAGAGAGGGGAGATTGCCAGGAAGACGCTTGAACGCGTCTGCTGCTTCTTCTTTTTCTTCCTCTTCTTCTTCGTTCACGCCTGCTCAGGCGGCAGCAGAGGCAGACAATGAGCAGCAGCACCAGCAGCTGGAGGAAGAAGAAGAAGAATACGCAGGCAGGGCAGCAGCAGCAACACAGGCTCGGGAAAGACGCCAGGGCAACGTTAGAGGGGATGACCCCACCACACAGCAGCAGGCGAAAGGAAGTCGATCAGCAGCAGGAGGGCTGTCGCGATTTGCTGCTGCTGCAGCAGCAAGTGCTGCAGGAGGTGCTGCACGAGGCTGGCCGCCTCCCCTGCTGCTGTCTACAGCTGGAGAAGGAGGACGTGGAGAAGCAGCCTGCGTCCAGCCCATTGTCTTGACTTCTCTCTTTTATATTCGCATTTTGGAAGCCTGCGTGGGAGAGACGCACGCGCTCTTCCGCTGCGAAGCAGGCAATGTATATGCTTATGGACAAGGTGCCTTCGGGCAGCTCGGACTCGGAAGAGAGCTGCTGCTGGCAAGGGAGCCGCGTATTATTGGCAATGACTTTCATTCTGCTGCTGCTGCTGCTGCTCATCCCTTCGGAAGAGCTCCAGTATTGAAAATTGCATGCGGGGAGTATCATTCACTCGCCCTCACCACTGCTGTAAGCAGCAGCGCTACTGTGCTGGAAGAGACAGGGACACAGAGACACCGCGACCCCACACCCCACACGTGGATAGGAAGAGAAAGAAAGAGGGAAAGAGACGCAAGAATACAATTTCCAAAGAAAAAGAGCGATTTAGGTGGAGACGATCTACACACAGAGACAGAGCTCGGGAGGGAGGCAGAGAGGAAGCAAGAGGGAGACAAGGAGACAGGGAAAGAGACAAGGAGGAGACGGAGAAAGTGATTTCTACCTATATTTGTATAAAACGATCTTTTTTCAAAAAACCAGTGAACACTGAAAGGAAGACAGAAAGAAAAAGAGACAGATATAGACAATCACTCTATATATATATATATATATATATATAGAGAGAGAGAGAGAGAGAGAGGAGATTATGGAGAGAGAAGGATAATGATAGGCGCATGCATGAAGAGAGTGGGAGGAGGAGATTCAGGTATATCCGTTACGTAGGTCATATAAAGTATTGCTATCTCTTTCACATGACTCGAGGGTCGATGCTGCATGCTGCATCGATGCTGCATGCAGCGGCTCAGACACTCACTCTCGCGCATGCAAACAGCAGCCCACCAGTTTGCCTCTGCCCTCTCCTCCATAGAGGACTCCCGTATATATATGTATATATATATATATTTATATATATATATATATATATTTATATATGTATACGCATGAGAGCGTTGTTCTTTTGTCCACGCAGAAAGAGAAGGCGAAAGAGAGAAGGAGGAAGGAAGAGAGAGAAAGAGATACCTGGAAGAAGAGTAACAGGTAGTTGCTTTCCAGAGGATAGAGAAGGCTGGAAGCGCTAGGTGTCTTTGACATGCCCCTGCTTCAAATGGACTTGTTGAATAGGCATACACATACACTTTTGCATGCGCACTGACAGCACAGGCGTACATATAGATATATATATAGAGAGAGAGAGAGATAGAGAGGGAGAGAGAAAAAGAGGGACAGAGGGAGAGAGGGAGAGATAGAGAGGGAGAGAGAGAGAGAGATAGAAAGCGGGAGAGAAAGAGAGAGGGAGGGGGAGAGAGAGAAAGATTGACGTATAGATCTGTGCGGATTTATTTGCGTATACAGATATGAGGGGACATGATGCTCAGCCGCATGTATATAATCGTCTATGCGTATCTGTTTCATTGCCTGGGGAAGGTCGATGCATGTGCGTTCGAATAGTGAGGATTGAACGCCTCGATTGTTTGTCTAGAGGACTATGTGAATATTGCATTTTGGACAGCAGCAGCTGTGCATTCTCGAGGGCCTGGCGAATACGATTCACTTCGCGATGTGTTTCAGAAGCGTCTTCCCGCACTGCTGCTGGTTGTCGTGATGAAGTGTCTGCTGCTGCTGTTGCTGCTGCTGCATCTGCACTCGCCGAAGAGACGCCGCTGAACTGCTTTCTCGACCTGCTGCTGCTTCTGCTGCTGCTGCTTCTGCTGCTGCTGCTTCTGCTGCTGCTGCTGCTTCTGCTGGTTCTGCTGTTGCTGCTGCTGGTTCTGCTGCTGCTGCTGGTGGTGGTTCTGCTGCTGGTTCTGCTGCTGCTCCTCTTGTCTTCTTCCACTTGGTGTACGACTTCTTCTTTTCTTTTTGAATGCTTTTACTGTCGCATTTGCAGGGGGCAGTGTACTGCTGGGGAGCAGCAGACAGCGTGGGAGACGGTAGCGGCCTGTCGCGTTATTCACCGCTGCAAGTGCCGCTGCTGCAGCAGCTACCACCTGGCAGCAACCCCTTGGCGGCCTGCTGCAAGACGATTGCAGCGCGCTTTCAACAGAGCATCGCTGTAACTCATGGAGGTCACTTCTTCGTGTGGGGAGAGACATTCTTTGCGCAATATTTCACTCTTCCTCATGTCCTTTGTGTCTTCCCACGCGCTGGAGGCCATAGTGTTGTTCAGGTCGCTATCGGCAAGCATTTCGGCCTCATTCTCACTGGTAAGCAGCAGCAGCAGCAACAGCAGTCTCGGAATAGAGCATGCGGGCGCCTCTATCATGAGCAGCAGGACATGTGTGGGGTCAGCTGCTGTTTCTAGAGGAGGGTTGTAAGGTCAGTGCTATCTCTGAATACCGAGCTGCGTGCAGAAGAGACGACATGTCTTTCTTTTTATTGTGGAGAGAAGACTGCAATGCAACATTCTTTGCGAAGGGCGATGCATGCGCTTCTGCAATCACGTGGAACAGCAGAAAGATCAGCAGTGGTTCTCTCTGCATGCGCAAAAGGACACTCTGCTGCTGCTGCTACTGGGGCTGACTCTTGTCCCGCAGCTGTTGTCGCTGCTCTAAGGCAGGACGGTGCTGCTGATATTGATGTGACTGCGAGACAGACTCTGCTGTTTGTTGTTTCCAGAGAACGGCCAGATCTACGGGTGGGGGGACAATACCTACGGCGAGCTAAGTAAGCGAGAAGTGGTTTTATTTGGCTTCCAGGTATCCCTCTGAAGTGTACGTACGCCGCAGATGACTGGGAAATTGGGGTTCTCTTTCAGACAGATGTCTCTATGAAGTGTCTGGACATTGCATATCGCCGGGTCCAGGTGTTTCTGGGGTGTACGTACACCACCGGAATGGAACGCTGCTTCACCAGTGGTCATATAGCGTCACCAGCAACAGCTGCAGCTATCTACAGTATCTATCTGCGGTGTACGTGGAGGTGCATGCAACCGTCGATGCATGCATGATGCACGTGTATATTCGACGCATGCGTTTATGTCCACATGTTGTTCTCATTGCGGCTGTAATGCCTTTGAAAAAGAATGATGGTGACAACGACAGCAGCAGCAGCAACAGCAGCAGCAGCAACAGCAGCAGCAGCATTGTCTCTGAAGGGTATCATAGGCGCAGTGCCTTCTCCAAGTCTCTGCTGCGCTATTTCTCTCTGTGGGGGGTAACTGCTGTTGCTGGTGCTGCTGATGTGGCCAGCTGGAGTTCCCACTGATTCGTCTCTAGCTCGTTTTTTGCCGACACAGAGTATAAGCACTTTTCTAAATATATGTGCTTTTCTGCCCACTGCTGTTGCTGCTGTTGCTATTGCTGTTGCTGTTGTTGCTATTGCTGTTGTTGCTATTGCTGTTGTTGCTATTGCTGTTGCTGCTATTGCTGTTGTTGCTATTGCTGTTGTTGCTATTGCTGTTGTTGCTATTGCTGTTGTTGCTGTTGTTGCTGTTGCTGTTGCTGCTTTGTTGCTGCTGTCGCTGTTGCTATTGCTGCTGTTGTGTTGCGGAGGCAGCTGTTGCTGCTGCCAATACGCCGACCCCCTGGACTGTCCCGCAGCTCATGCAGCTGAAGGATTCCACCGGGCAGAGTCTTCCTGCTGCTGTTGCTGTTGCTGCTGGCCTAAGGCACGCGATCGTCCTCACGCAGGACCTGCGTCTCTGGTCATTCGGAGATAATCTCGCAGGCCAATGTGGAGTCCCTGGCCACCAGACTCGCATCAGCATCCCCAAGGTAGTCCTCAGCAGCAGCAGCAGCAATAGCAATAGCAGCAGCAGCAATAGCAGCAGCAATAGCAGCAGCAATAGCAGCAGCAGCAGCAGCAATAGCAATAGCAGCAGCAGCAACAGCAATAGCAGCAGCAGCAGCAATAGCAATAGCAGCAACAGCAACAGCAATAGCAATAGCAATAGCAATAGCAGCAACAGCAACAGCAATAGCAATAGCAATAGCAATAGCAGCAGCAGCAATAGCAATACCAATAGCAATAGCAGCAACAGCAATAGCAATAGCAGTAGCACTAGCAGCAACAGCAATAGCAATAGCAGCAACAGCAACAGCAGCAACAACAACAGCAGCAACAACAGCAGCAACAGCAGCAACAGAAATAGCAGAAATAGCAACAACAGAAATAGGAACAACAGAAGTAGTGGCAGCGGGAAGAACAGCCGCGGCAGCAGGAAGAAGAGCAGCAGCATAAGGGGGACTGCACCAGCAGTCGCAGCAGCAAAACGAACAGGACATAGAGTTGATGGAAAGAAAAAGAAGGTAGAGAAAGGAAATGTCACAGCAGCAGGAGTGAGGGGGAAGAAGAAGAAGAAGAAGATCAACGCGGTCTTGCAGCAGCAGTAGCAGCAGCGAGAGAGAGAGAGAGAAAAAAAAAAAGAGGAAGGGTCGAAGGACCACAGAGAGGAAAGTAGAGTAAAGAAAGATGCACAACATGAGCAGTTAGGAGCTGTTTTAGCCTGATGAAGAAGGGTCTTAGTGAAGGAATGTGTAAAACAGCAGAGTAAGCTGAAGAGTGCGCTGCAGCTGGTGATGTGGAACAGAAGGCGAAAAAGAGGTCAAGTGAATATATCGAACAGAGAGGAAGAGCACGAGACAGCAGCCTGCAGCCCAAAAGAGCAGAGAAGTGGAATAGAGAAAGAAGCGAAAGGAAGAGAGCTTCAGGAGGAGCGCAGCAGCAGGGAGACAGCAACACAGAGACGCGTCCGCCTGCAGCAGCAGAGCAGTAGATGAATGGAAGGACAAAGGTTTTTGAAGGAGACGGAGACAGAAGAGACAGGCACACCACCCGCAAAGAGAGACACAGAGAAAGGAAATAGCTGGAAGCGAAGAGACAAAGATAGAGGCATGTCTGTAGCAACAGGAACTGGAACTGAAGCAGTAAGCAGCACAGAAGAAGGCGTCATGAGGCCGCAGGAGGTAGCGAGAGAAGACACACACTTTGCAGCTGCTGCTCCTAGGGCTGTTGCTGCTGTTGCTGCTGCAGCTGCTGATGCCGTTGCTTCTCCTGAGCGTTTCGCATGCGGACCTTCGAATAGGCGTTGCTGTCGTTGCTGCTCCAATGCTCTGTTGCTGTTTCTGCTACCTCCTGCGGCAACAACTGGCGGACACACACCTTGATAATGTTGCTGCGTCTGCTGCTGCTCCTCCTGCTCCTGCTGCTGCTCCTCCTGCTTCTCCCTCTGCTGCTCCTGCTGCTGCATCTACTGCTGCTCCTGCTGCTGCATCTGCTGCTGCTCCTGCTGCTTCTCCTGCTGCTTCTCCTGCTGCTCCTGCCCCTGCATCTGCTGCTGCTCCTGCTGCTGCATCTGCTGCTGCACCTGCACCTGTTGATGCTCCTGCTGCTGCACCGGCTGCTGCTATTCCTGCCCTGTTGCTGCTGCTGCTGGTGCGCCTTCTGCTGTTGCTCTTCTTCTGCTGCTCTTCTCGCTGCAGCTTCTATTTGTCGCGCTTCGTGCTGCTGCTTCTTCTGCTCTTTCTTTTCCTTTTGTTTGCTGCAGTTAGTGCGCCTCGGCGAGCTGCGTGCGAAGGCGTTGAAGCTTTCCTGTGGATATAGACACTCTGCATGCATCACCCGTAAGTCTGTCTTCCCACCTCAGACCGTCCTCCCTTATGCCTGCACTTGGAGATATAGGGATGTGAACCTGAACATGTGACGTCTGTTCACTCTATTTTTTCTTTCCATCTCGCTTCCTTCATCTTCTTCTCTTTTTTTTTTTTGCTTTTGTATACGCACCCCCAGACTCGTTCATCATCCAGCTGCAATGTCTCTGTGGGGTCAGGTCGGCCTCGACCTTCCCAGGCATAGCTGTGTCTATTGCCTTTTTGCGTGGACATGTGTTGTGATTTCAACAAAGTGCTGCTTCTCACTGTTGTTCCGGAGAACTGACTCTTTCTAGCTTCATCTCGCTTCCATTGTTCACTGTATCGAGGAGGCTGGGATCTGACGTGTCGAGAAGCGAGTAAGAGGGAAGGCGAACTGTGCCTGGTGTGGGGCATGTGCAGCAATTGGCGCTCGCGTTGCTGCTGCTTCTGCTTTCAGTGCTGCTGCATTGTTGCCTCATTCAAAGGTAGAATGCGTCTTACGTATCACCGGCGAAGCAGCACGAAGGAGGAGACTCTACTTTAAAAAGTGATATCCAGCATGCGGGCAGCAATCGTCCTCTCCTGACTCATCTGTCTGCTGCTGCTCTGTGTGGGGCATGTCTGCGTGGGGTGTTGCTGCTCCTGGAGACGTTGGTGCTGCTGGGAAGAAAACACTGCTGCTGGTGCTACTGCTACAATACTGCTGCTGCTGCTGCGCAGGGGAAGGAAGCTGCTGGTGCTGCTGCTGCTGCTAGCGTTAGCGTGTCCGGTTTTGCTGATAGACCAGAGTTGAATTGTTCTTTTGGCATGACTCTGCTGCAAATGCCAGTGTTGCTGCTGCTGCTGCTCTTCGAGTGTGCTGGTGCTGAAACGTGCAGCTGCTGCTGCTGCTTCTTCTTCTTCTTCAGACGCTCCCGCTGCTGCTGTCTTGGCGGACTGCAGCAGTCACTTGGGACGGTCTGAACAGTGAAATATTGCTGCTGCCCCAACGTGCTGCTGCTGCTGCTGCGATATGCAGCTGATGTCGACTCCCTTGCTGCTGTTTGACCTACCGCTGCTATTGCGAGATGCGCCTGCTGAGGGTAGGAGCCTCCTGTGAATGTTTGCTATTGTTCTTCCGTTGCTGCTATCGCAAATCCAGCAGCAGATCTTCTTTGGCGGTCTGACGCTGCTGCTGCTGCTGGTACTGTCGGGGAAAGGGTGGATCTGCGGGGCGTGTCTGCTGCCCCGCAGATGAAGCATGTCACTTGTGGGGTTCCGAGGGCAGTGCTGCTGTTCCGCTGCTGCTGCGGGGTCTACGTATACCGCCGAATTGTCTTTTTGTGGGATTCCTCGGTTCTCACGGCATTTCTGCTGTGCTGCTGCTGTGCTGCTACTGCTGCTGCGGGGTGTACGTACAGCGAATAACCAGCTGTATTTGTGGGGTCACTCGTCCTATCACAAGCTGATTTTCACTGCAGCAGCGGAAGGCATGTGCGAGAAGGTGTCGCAGGCAGGAGTGGCGATCCGCTCTGGATTGAAAAGTGCCTGCTGCCGTGTACGTACACCCCAGCAGCATCTGAAAGTGTCCTGTCTGGCACCCTCTCCCTCTTTCTTCCTCTCCGTTTTTTCTACGTGGTAGATCTGGAGTTCTACAAAGCCTCTCAAGACACTTCGTTTGCAAATTTCTCCTACAAACACGTATATGTCGAGTTTTGTTTGATTTTGCTGAACATCTTCACATCAAAAAGAAGCAGGAAGCACGCACCAGCGCATGCATCCTTCCTTTCCCCTGCAGCAAACCTCGTTATACAAATTTCTTTCTTCCATATACAACTTGATGTTTGTATCTGTGTCTTCATTGGGATGGAAGCCTGCGTCACTTAGCAAAGATATCACAGAAGCCCTGCGTCGGCTGTTTTGTGAATCACGTGCGTGAGAAGAAGCAGCCTCATATATATATATATATATATACCAGCAGAACGAAGAATCACTATATATATATATATACATATCTTCACCATATATAGAGTGGAGAGGTATTCTACTGTTGTTCTCTTTGTAGCTTCAGTACTCTGGATCTGCTACCTAGACACCGTTGTCGGGAGAAGAAGTTTCAAAAAAAAAAAGCAAAAGATTTCTGCATCGTCTGAGACAAGCCCAGTCGCATGAATCAGGTGTACATACACCATCCTCGGTCAGTGCTGCTGCTGAGATAAAAGACGTATGCCCGGCTAGACGTAGATAAAGCGTCCAGACACACGTCATGATACTAACACTCCGCATTCTCCATATTTACCTTCCTCCCATATCTATTTTTATATCTCTCTACATATTTGTCGAGTTACATAGAGAGATGTAGAGCTGTAAAGATCCGTAAAGAAGTAGAAAGTCGAAGATACACAGACTTACTTCTCTACAGTCGCAGAGAGGTGGATATGCCGGCCTTAACATCTTAATATATATATATATATATGGGTAAAGAGTCACTGGTTTTTCTAGTTGGTTTGAGGATGTCTGAATGCACTGCTGATGTGTCGATGATTCTGCGTCGGCAGGCATCTGTTATTGTCACAGGGTCGTGCATTGAAAGAGAGAAAGATCGAGAGAAAGAGAGATTATTTCTGTCGTTCTATGTGTGTTGTATACGCGAGAGCGGGATGAAAAGGACTTGAAAGGCCTCGTGACTGGAGCTTCAGGAAGAGACAGTTGATGTGACGTGGGAACGTTATTTGAATGAAAGGTAGTGGACGAAGGATACGTATACTGGACACGGAATTCTTTGTCCTCATGGAATATCCTTTATCTGTGATGACTCCCTTTCTACGCAAAAATGCATGCGCATGCACAGCAGGCGGGAGGCTTGAGAAAACACGGCTTCTCTATGTGCGAAGCGTCTTTCCTTGCGAATCTCCTTGAGTTCCCACATGAAGCTCTTCCAGGCAGCCCGCTTTACACAGATGTCTCTAATTTTTTGAAAGGAAAGAAACAACGAAGTAAAGCGCATGCGCCCGCTATCACTCGCTAGTACTGTATATGACAGTCTACACATATCTGTCGCCAGGTCTCTATCTTCCTGGAGAACCTCATTTGTCTTCGCCTATATATATATATATATATATATATATATATATATATATATATAGAGAGAGAGAGAGAGAGAGAGAGAGAGGTGCCAGAGAGAGAGAGGGAGTACTCCTCCTCTTGTCTATGTTTCTACTATGACGATTGAGCAAGAGTCGAGGAAGAGTGACAATTCCTTTACACTGCCTCTTCTTCCAATGTGACATCAACGGAACGCTTGAATTCATTGTGGAAATTCATTCTGGACGCTTGCAGAGAAGACTTGACTTTTTCTTCTTCACTGGCTGAAGTCACTCCACGAGGCGGAGATATGCATGCATGCATCGACTACTGCTGCTGCTGGTCTCTCTTCTTATTATTAATGCATGCATGTGAAGCGTCTCGATTATTCGCGTGAAGGTTTTTTGGCCTTGGTGCGAGGACCCCGCAGGCACGGCTGATCTACTCGATGTTAAATTTGAAGGTCGTAGCAGCTGCGTTGGGAAGCGAGACGACAGTGATAGTCACAGGAGACGGAGACATGCAGCGGCGTCTCCAGCTCCGAAACCCTCCTGGACCTCCGGAGACAGCTGCGGGTTTGCCTCTCGGTGTGGGGTTCTCAGCAGCAGCAGCAGTGCCTCGCCGCCGTCAGACTGAGGCTCGCAGGGGGCCTGCAGCACATGCAGATGATGTTGCAGTGAATGTGGGAGCAGCAGCAGCAAACAGCAGTCGCGGCGAAAGCGGAGACGACGCAGCAGCAGACCCAGAGGAAGAAGAAGAAGAAAATGACAAGAGAACCAGCAGGAGCAGCAGCACAAGTCGCGTCTACAGAAACACGAAGCGAGGAGACACACAAGACATTGAAGACAGTGATCCAGGAGAAAAAACATTTGTTTAACTTTCATTTTAGTAAACGAAGTTGCGACGACTGGAAACAGAGAGAGACACACTTGCAGCAGCAGCAACAGCTGCGACACATATCCGCAACGTATAAGTTGCTTTCCAACACACTGGAGGTTCTATTCATTCTGATATTAATAAAGTCGACTCAAGTACTCCTACTTGCAGACATGAACATATCCTTCTCTTTCTCATGCTTGAACTGCTTTCAATAACAAAGTGATTTCATATGAGCCTTTCTTCCTCCTTTCACATCTCCAGGTGATACGCGTTGATGCGCTGTTGCTGGGCTGATGCTCGTACTCGCTTATGAGGGTCATTATCTACGAATGTCTCTGATGATTCGTTGAAAATGTTGCTCTTAAGATGTCTTCGGCAACATACAGTGATACTCATCATAGTAATAACGCTACTACTACTACTACTGCTAGTGGCATAAGAATATGACGTGACGGCACAGCGCAGCAGTCGCGGAACAGCAGGAGCAGAGCAATCTTTCAGGAGAAGGTTAATGGGCTCGACAAGATAAATACCTAGAGTACTTATATACCTGGATTCTGTCGTTATGCAAAATTCGCAACATTAGTAATATGAGACGCGAGAACATTGAGGGGGCTTTCGTACGGGCTGCTGATGATACAGCTGCAAACAACATGCAGCAGCAGCAGCAGCAGCAGCACAGTTCAGATTGGAGCAGCAGCTGTGGTCGAACATTCCTCCTGCACACTAGTGGAAGACATCAACGGATGACACGGAAAAACACGCGGCGGAGACGTACGAACGAAATAATGACAGCAGATGCCATGACACTGCTAAATGCAGAAGAGCAGCAATAACACTCCCGGAGAAGTGCTGCGAACGATTCACACAGCACGCGGCCACGTTTGTAGCTGGAGCCATGAGATCGTCGATATCACCAAGAGACAAGCCGGAATTGCATACCAGCCACAAAACACCTAAAACAATCCAGCAGGAAGTAACCTGTCAATATCCCAGAGGCGATCCTCTCCATATATATATATATATATATATATATATATATATATATATATATATACGCAGTTTACTTTAGTGGGCTCATGTGTGCTTGCACGCGAATATATGCATTGTAAAGCATATGCATACTGCCATGTGGAAAGCTGTAGGTCTCACCTGTATATGTGTGACAAACAGGAAAGCATCATGTCACGCAACACGGAAAACGCACTATGGTGCGAGGAGAAACAATTTAAAAGGCAGAGGCGAGACAAGGATTAAAAACGTTGCGGCTTCACTCCCCTCCTCAAGTAGCCAGTGCAGTGGCTTTTTTTTCTCCCTCTTCAGGTGCAAGAGAGATGAGCAAGAAGCGAATGTCATTGCAGCAGCAACAGCACGAGCAGAACAGATAGCCCCAGACATACAAATACCAAATAATAGAATGCCGATGATCGGGGAGACCACGAAATATTCATGCTACACGACTACGATACTGATACACCAAAAAAACTTGTATAGGAGCAGTGATGGGGGCACAGGAGCTGCTGGCTTCGCAGCTATATGTGCATGAGCACAGGTTGTAACACTACTGACCAGCAACTGCGACGCACGGTGATTCGGCAATGCGCTGCTTTGCAAGAGCTGATACATCCCTGTGCTCGAACATGAAACATTATATACACAAGCATCTATATGCATGTGTACAGCAGTTCCCTTTTTTATATATCCTTTAGTGAGAATATATGCATGTGCATACCCCCAAATCACGCGTATCTGTACACCTGTGCATGTGTCTGGAAATGCATATAGTTGTGTGTGTATGTGCAGAGGCAGTAGAGAAACGTATTTGAGTGACGCATGCATTTAGTCGTAGATGTGTGAGTGCATGCGACTGTACGTGTATAAAACGATGTACCTGCAAGGGCGCTTGTCTGTGTGCCCTCAGATACGTTACATTGTTTTATGGAGGACACTTGTCATCTCATGGGCCATAGCGCACAGCTGACGTTTATCACTTCACACGCATATCACCAGCCGAGCTTGCGATGGTGAAAGGTCATACAGGAAAGCTAATAGCCACGGAATTTCACTCGGTAAAGTCTTCAGATGTGTTCATCGATATAAGCGCTTATATGCGTATACTTCTCGATGAGCGACATAAGTTCAAACCTGTTTTGTCTTGCAATTCGTGTTGTGGTGCAAGGGTCAACTGCGAGTCCATTTTTTGTGTATGTCTCCACTTTGTGCTCCTCTCACTTCCACACGATGAATGTACAATTATAGAATGTCTTCGGAGATCGCTAAAAACACCAGAGAAGTGACGTACGTATCTGTATGTGTGTGTGTGTATGTGTGTGTGTGTGTGTGTATGTGTGTGTGTGTGTGTGTGTGTGTGCGTTGAGGCATGCACGAATGAAATGTAGACTTATATAACACATGCTGGCATTGGCGCACGCGCATATATGTCCCTGTGCGTCTACCGGATGTACAGCGGTCTGCACTAGAACTACAGCCGACTATCACGAAAGCAGCACCGCACCACCTTCTGAGCTACTCTTGTTGAACAAGTGTGTGTGAAGGGCACAACAACCGGGCAGTCCCCTTGAACGGTTGGCTCTCGGGTGCGGCGTCATGTGCACCAGGTTCTTTCCATGTAGTACGTGTAGAGATCGTCACCCGCTTTCGAGACCGCAAGGTATTACAGCCCTTCCATATCCCGTGGTATGCGATCAAATGCGTGCACCTATGAAAGTCCGCAGACAGTGTGAGAAGGGTTCCTCTCTCACTATTCGAGTGCGTACCTCAGAATATACAGATGTATGTATATATATATATATACATATATATATATATATATGTATGTAAATGCGTGTAATGGAACTGTGGCGTCCTTGCGTGCCTTTATCTCATGGTGGACACAGGAAAAGTAGTGTCGCAGTTCGTGTTTTTACTTTTTATGTTTTACACCGCGTAACATAGTAAATGCTCGGTGCAGTTAGTAAAAACAAACATTTTTAACGCGTTGCGTCTCTAGTACAGTCGTGCGGAAAGGAACTGCCACATGGCTTCAAAACAACACCTCTGCATCTGAGAAATCAGCATGTCAGACAGGAAACTTCGCAGCTGGTAACACAGTAATTAATTTTTTAAATGGTCTACATGCTCTTAGCCACCCTGGTCACGCTTTCCATTCTTTAGCGACGAGTTCTTCCTTCCAGCATTTCAAACACAACGTGGGCTAGGGAGGGCCACAACCTTTATTGGCAATAGTAAAAGCACTGTAGATGAGCCGACTCTGTGGGTGCGTGCAATGGAGAAAATCAATTTTTTCTCGTAACAATTCTAAAGCCACTTGACAGAATGTCGTGACTCATGACCAAATATAAACGGTGCCGCGTCAAACATAAGGTCAGACAATGCGGTGTTCGTACACTTGGCAATGCACAAGGATATCAATTACTACACTCTTGCACACAAATGTCGGCTGCAGCTATGACCCTTGTGGACTACGTGGGTTTCTGCCAATTAACTCCGGAAGAGCGGAACCAAATCTTCTTTGATACAATACGCGAGCCTATCAGATTTTACATTTATTTCCGAAATGCGAAGCTACGAATACCTCGAGATATGATGATTCACTTTTACGGAAAGGATACATACAGACACTGTACGTCAAAATGAGCTTCGTTGTGGTTGCGTGTTGGATGAGGTGATATTGTCTCGTCAAATAGAATAGAAAGCAATGGACACTCGGACACAATATAAGGCGTATGTGACACAAACCAGAACACAAGGCGACCTTGAGCAAAACGCTTTGTTCTTCCTTGAAAGTAGAGCATCTCTCCATTTGCGGGCTGCGCAAGACTCCTCTCCCCATTCCACGAAATATGACACCGACAGCGGAGATGATGAAAGGAACAAGTGGAAAAGCCGCACAGCTCATACGAGGATGCTCCTACGACAGTTAGTGTAGACACTACGACGACGGCAATGAAAAGAGAAAAGACGCAGAAATCCAGACAAATTAGAATAGAACGAGCAGCGAGCCCTAGAAGCAGAAGTCTATCTCACAAAAAGTGCAGTACGATTGTAACAGAAAACTCTTGTACGTAACGCGTGCACGCCTTAAAACTAAAAGGCGTGCAGTGCGGTGCATTCGTCGTGAATCGACGCTTTAGAGACGGAAAAGATCCAAAAGTGTGAGGAGGAAACTACTGTTCGTTGCACTAGAACTATGACGCAGACAAACTTGCACCACGGTACACAAACTCGTTAGGAGAATTGCGAAAAAAGGGACATGAAGCTAGCAGTTCACCTTGTCTTTTCTTTTACAAGCAAATCACTGAAAGAATCTGCACAGAAAGGACTGCGGAAAAGAATCAACCTCAAGGACAAAATCAGTAGGTAGGACGAAACTGCAAGGAACTCGCAGTAGACAAAAACGTATACATCTGCGGGTACTGTGGAATTGATGAGCCTATTTCAGAGGATATGTACACATGGGTGGCCAACGTAACAAACCAAGTACTTATGAATCAACGAGTCTACCGTGAAGAAGAGACGGTGAATCTTTAATAGCAAGATAAAGGTGCTCTTTTAGTTTCAGGAGTAGAAACAAACCGCGGTCTCAGACACTGCCATGTTCTTTCGTCACTTCAATGTTAATTTGCAGTACAAGGGTTTTGAAGAAAGAATATGAAATAGAACATGTTTTTGATATGCAAAAGACATGCCAAAATCCGATATAACTGATAGACAACAGTTAACAGACCAGCGCAATCCTTGTAGTCTCCATGCCGTCCAGGACTCCAGTGACAATAACGTGCACTGTAGGTCCGGTATCAATATCACTATTCCTGAAACAGATCGTTTCCAACAACGCGACCATAGTGAAGAAGGACGACAGTGCTGATTGGAGAGTGAGCGTTCTCGTTACCCGTCTGCCTTCTACAGAAAGCTTTGAACGTGCATCCCTAAACAAATCCACGTATGTGTGTATGATGTACAAGAGAGTTACACGTTTCATTTGTCGCTCCGTTACGCATGCTTGGAATCCTCAGGTGACAAATTGTAGTAAGGTAGTTTCCACTTCTTCTCGTCCTACTGCCAAGAAGAGCCAATTCTACAAATGCACTGTTTTGAATACAGTCCCAAAGCAACGCCTCATAGAGGAGAAACAAACTCGTGGCCGAATCAAAGTTTTAGTGGTGTGTAGCATCAACGGAAAGCTTACCCGCACATTTTTCACATTTGTTCATTCACGCTCAAACATCTATACTCAACTAGAGAGAGGAACGCCAAAATTTGTACGAAACAGGGATGTTCGTACAGGCAAGAGAAGAATACGTAGACGTTCCGAGGACATGACTGACGGCGTCCCTATTCACACAGCTCTCACATAACGACACCTCCCACAATCCCACATATACGTACGTGTGCATATACGTATATATATATATATATATATATATATATATATATATATATATATATATATTTATCATAGATATAGATATCTACAGATACACAAATATAAAGTTTTCCCAACAGAGACTTCTCCAGGCGACCAAGTCGCACTCTATGAAGTCAGATAAGTCTGTGTTCCTATTCTCTATATTTTCGATTGAATACACCATACAGACGAACTGTCTGTGGGTAGTGTCTTACAGAGTGTCTCCACTCTTTCACCAAGTAGCCTGCAACATTGCTGGACAGGCGAAGTGGCGATTAAAGTGTGCCTGACGAAGCAGGAAATCCTTCAGCAGGTAAGAAGCGTAACCGTTTATCATCATTTTTCTCACGAAAGAACGCACATGTCGGGTTGTTTGGCTTTGTCAAGTTTCAATATTCTTTGAAGAGACAAAACGCCCTCATCGCTGCCGAGGTGTTTTGTCAGCGTTGCAGAGCAGACGCGTAGTGACACACTTCAATGAATCAGCATCTCGCTTGAACAAGCAAGCGAGATATCATATCCATGGTTCGGATAAAATGTGTCTAACTTCTTGAAGATGCACGCACACGTATGTTTATACATCGCTGGCGGCGAGAGCTACTCCTCGTAGACAGACACAGACGTCTAAACAAGTAGACGTCGGCTAGAAGGCCGTAGTGCATAGAAATCCACTTTTCCTCTGCGCAATACAGAATTATAACTCAACCCACGTATAGACCTTTCAGCAAGACCGTGCTGCAGGTCAAGCGTCTATGAACTCAGAAGAGCCTGATAACAGCTGTGTCTCGAGCAACAAGACAGGTCCTGTTTATGTAGGGTGTGGGTGTTTCGTATGTGTGACCTGTAAATGAGCAATATGACATAAACTAGATGGAATGTCATTTTTACAAATCAAAAACAACTGTAGAGCAAAAAAGCTCTTTATCCGGAGAGCAGAGAAGCGATCCGGAGAGCGTACTGAGACGTGCCTTAACTACAACTGTTCCACTATCGTTTTTCTTTTCACTGATCGCAGTAGCAGCAACTCAAGGGACGTGATCCACGTAATGCTTCCTCTTGGCATGGTTGATGAAAAGAGCCTTTTAAAAAAACCATCGATTTCCGCAAATCATTTAACGTTTCTCCCTGTTGATGAGAAGCGACCCAAGACAAGCTCCAGGCAGAGCGACAGCAGCAGCAGTACCCAGCACCGATCGAGAAGTGTACAGCTACAGTCACACTGAAATTATCAACAGTTGCAATTAGAGACTGCCAAGCGACTACTAACAGCGGTAACCCGGATACCAACGGATCAGCTTGCTTGGCTGCAAGATTGCATGTGTGACACACCTGTAGAAGTGCATCATGTAAGGAGATACACATCTATACATGTACAGCGCCTCCACGAATGGAAGCAGCAGCAGCAGCAGTCGCAGCAGCAGCAGCAGTCGTACAAGCAGCATGGGGTTTGCTTGCTGCATATACGTGTCGCCGCAGGGGCAGCGGTCGATGAACTGTTGACAGAGCAGCATCAGCTGCAAATATAGACGTGCAAAACCAGAAGCAGCAGCGTCAGCAGTAATAAGAGGACGACCAGCAAAACAAAGCGCCAGCAGCAACAGCAGGCACTAACAAATGCCGTCGCGCCAACAGCAGCAGTGCTGACACAAAGATGGGGTGTCAAAAGCAGCTAAAAATGGTAAAAATCGCACAGCATGCAGCAGCAAGGAAACCAATAGTAGCACTGAGACAACCAACACGCAGAGACATCTGCAGGCCAATGTGAGAGAAATCGTATATATGTGGCTGACGCGCGTGTCTCCGCACCAGCAGCAGGAGCAGCAACAGAAGGTGCAGGAGGATGACGAGGAGCAACAGCAGAAGGAGCAACAGCAGCAGGAGCAACAGCAGCAGGAGCAACAGCAGCAGGAGCAACGGCAGCAGGAGCAGCAGTAGGAGGAGCAGTAGTAGGAGGAGCAGCAGCTTCGCACAGCAGAAGAAGCAGTTGACTTTCGCTACTACCGCAGCAAGCCAACGCGGTTGTATTGGAGAATAAAAGCTCCATTGACCCAGGGATGATATTTTCGGAAGAGACGCGTGACATCCGTGCCAGCCTGCTGCAGCAGAATTCTTTCGCCTCCAGGGTGACTCGACAAGTAGGCGCTGATGTCGTAGACGACGCCGTCGAGAGCAACCCACGCGTCTTCGCGGGAGTTATGCCTCGCCAGCTGATTTGACCCGCAAGAGAAAAGAAAAAGCATCCGCCTATATATAGAGAGAGACATATACATATATGTTTGAGCGTCAAGACTGTTACAAGCCAAAGAAAAGGAGGGAAAGAAGAAGATGGAAGAAGGGAAGTAAGGAAACGCAGAAGACGCAAAAAAAGAAAAAAAAAGGAATTTCCACTTGTCTCTGTAGTAGACAAACCTTCCCCCTCACGCTGATGCTGCTGCTTCACTTGCTGATGCTGCTGCTGCTGTTGCTGCTGCTGCTTCAGTTGCTGCCTCCGCTTCCATTGTATTTGAGGGAAGATCGATAGACCGAGAGGGTCTCTCTGATGCACATGTGAGACTCCCTCCATGTGCAGATGTCTTCTCGTGGGAAGAGATTTCCACAATGATTGTGACTGCCTACTCACTATATATATATATATATATATATATATATATATATATATATATATATATATTTTTATATACGTCAAAATGTAGAGTGTCTACGTAGTGGCGAACAGTCTATGTGTGTGTCTAAGGAGTGATAAGACTTCACATTGTTTTTCACTCGACTTCCTTCTTCTTTATCAGCAAAGTAGAAGAAGAAGAAGCAACAAACGCGGAATCGCATCGGCAGAAGTTGTCTCTTTCGATGCTGTCCGACACGTAGAGAAACAGCAAACGATGCCTTCGGCCACGTGTCCCCTCACAGAAATCCATGTCGAGCGCAAGTGAAAAGTTCTTCATCATCATCAAAGTGACGACCCTCTCTATGTTAGCGCTTTTCTCGCCGTCCAACAAACACATGCACGCAAAACAAAAACAGCGTCTCCTTTGGCTTGATGAAGGCACTCAAGACGCATGCCTGTTGAAAGAAAAATCCAACCTCTCCATATAACCAGGAGTGCATGCAGCGCACTCTTGGTAGCACCTCTGCATGCTAACAGATTTCCAACAGGCCTCAACTGACTTCTGCATGCAGCGAGGTGTACGCCAATGCTTAGGGGGCCTCTGCATGCAGTTGGAAAGTCGACAGCAGTGAGATCCCCCACCTGCATGCATCTAGCTAGTTTTTGATAGTAGTCCTGCAAAGACCTCTCTGCATGCGAGTGCACGTTCGAGAACCCTCCTTAAAGCATCTCTGCATGCATCGAGACACTACAAAAAACACCCCCCACCAGTCTTCTGCATGCAAAGAAATATATTATCATCCTGAGTGTGCCTGCAGCTGAATAAGAAAAAGAAGCCTCGGAGTATCCTCTCTTCATGCGAAGAGACACTCGACGACAATCTCGCGTCTCAGTGCATGCATAGAGATATGAAAGAAACCTTTCTGCATGCAACTAGAAAGTTGACTGTCCTGAGAGGGTCTCCGCATGCAGGTCGCTTCCCAATACCCCTGAGAACGCCTCTGCATGCGAAAGGACTTCGATGCTGCTACATGCGAAGGTGCTTCGAAGAAGAAAAGAAAATGATGAAGATGAAGAAGGAAGACGAAGACGCAGGGGGTAACACAGAGAAACGCAACAAGAACGAAGAGAAAGAAATGAATAAGTTCGAGGCGAAAAAGAAGTTCGAGGCGAAGAAGAAGTTCGAGGCGAAGAAGTCGAAGTGAAAGGGAGGTGGTAGGTGTCATCCAGCAGGCACCTCCATATCAGTCTGAGAGCCTCTCTGAATGAAGAGGATTTAGATAAAAAGGATATTCATAAAGAAGATATATGTATACAACAGGAGCTTTCTGTTAGGAAGAAAAGTTGTTCTGTTTGACTCGTATGCAGTGGAAAGAGCTAGCATTCTTGGAAAGGCGCTACAAAGGACAAGGAAGAAAGCAAGCCGAAAGGTTGAGAGATCGGCTTACTTCGGCAGGGGAAATGAAACGCGGTTCTGCTGCTGCTGCTGCTCTCGCCTGCTGCTGCTGCTGTCGCATACGTGTCGAGGCATTCGCTTCCATCAACTCTCGATAGCGCATCTGCGAACGCACTGACAAGCAGGAGCAGCAGCAGCAAAGAAGAAGGCACTTGGGCAAGAAGCAAAACATCTGCAGGCACACCAAGCACGCGTGAGAGCAGCAAAGAAAGACAGACAGAACGAAAAGAAGAAGACAAAGAGAAGAGGATACGGAGAAAAAAGAGAAAAAAAAGAACACATGTCGAAAAGGAGGAGGAGGAGAAGAAGAAAGATGAAGAAGAAGAAAGGAAAAAGAATAGAGAGAGACATGATGTGTTTGTGGAATAGGTCTTTCAAGGGGTTGATGGGAAGTCGATGGCCGAGACTGCGTAGCTGACTGCAGGAAACTGCTGTTGATCTCTGGCTGGCTGCATACGCATGCAAGTCAGAGGAGATGAAATGAAAGCTTCGAGCCTCAGCAACAACACAGCACCAGCACCGTCTCCTGCTTTTCTCCATGCTGCTGGAGAGACATGCAGTCCATGCATCAATTAGCTTTCTCTTTCTCACTCCTTACAAATCCTCAGAATGGAATGACGACGATCTGAACCCTCTCACCACTCCCGGCACAACAGAGAAACAGGCAATACATGTGAAGGGACATAGAGACAACTAAGCGAACAAACATAAACATATATATATATATATATATATATATATATATATATATAATATAAGGAAGAGTATTTAGAGGAACACATGGAATCTAGAGAAGCTGTTCTGATGTGGGGTGATGATGTAGTATTTCGAATGTAAAACAGCAAGATGCACTGCCGCTGACCTCCCATTCCACATGTTGGGACGAACGTGTTGCTGCCTGCCGTCTGCTGATCCGTGCTTTTCAAAAAGCTGCTGCTGCCTCTGCTGCTGCTGCCTCTGCTGCTGCTGCTGTTGTGATCGCCAGAACTCCCTCCGCAGCTGCTGTTGTTGGTGCTTCTCGTGGCGCTGCTGCTGCTGTTGCTGCTGTCCCCGTGAAAGCTCATGTTGTTGCTGCTGCTGCTTCTAGTCGTGCTGCTGCTGCTACTACTGCTGCACCTGGTGGGGGAGCTGCTGCTGCTGCTGGTCTGGTGAAAGAGCTGCTGCTGCTGCTTCTGGTGGAGCTGCTGCTACTGCTGCACTTTATCGTGATCCTGAAGCCCGATGTCTCTGTTCCCTCGCGCATTTCATCATCATGTGTTCCTTCTTGAGTCTTCCTGCCAACTTTTCGTTCCACTTCCCTTCCTATGACATCTGCTGTTCCCGCGTCTCCTAGTGTCTCTACCTGAATTTCTGCTGCTATCTCTGCAGGCGCTTCTGCTGCTGTCGCTGGAAGTCCTTTTCCTGTTGTCTCCGTACCATCGCTTTCTCCTCCTGTCTCTGCAGGCGTTTCACCTCCTGTCTCTGCAGGCACGTCTCCTGCTGTGTTTGCAGACACTTCTGCTGCTGTTTCTGCTTCTGCTGTTTCATCTTGAGACGTGCTTCGTTGAGAAAGTGAAGGATCTGTAGCGCCCCACAGGGTTGAAACGAACGGTTTCCAGAACGGCATCTGCTGCGGAGACACTAACTCTTCCTGCGTCTGCAGTGTTTCTCAGCTGCTGCAGGAGAAGCAGGAGTAGCGAGGAGCAGCGCCTGCTGCTGCTTCTGCAGAGGCCTGCGGTTCCCCACTTGCTACTGCGCCTCTCTTATCTGGCGTATCGAAAACAAAGTTCATCTGTCTCCTACTTGTATAGCTGCAAACGTCAAAGTAAGTCTTCAGGAACAATAACAAAAAGTCTTTTCCCTGCTACCTACGCTGCTCCTACTGCTGCTTGTGCTTCTGCTGATACTACTGCTGCTTGTGCTTCTGCTGCTGCTGCTACTGCTGCTTGTGCTGCTGCTGCTACTGCTGCTCGTGCTGCTACTGCTGCTTGTGCTGCTACTGCTGCTTGTGCTGCTACTGCTGCTTGTGCTGCTTCTGCTGCTGCTTGTGCTGCTTGTGCTGCTTGTGCTGCTGCTGCTGCTGCTTCCGCGTATCCAGTCCTGCTGCTGCTGCTGCCTCCACTTCTGGTGCTGCTGCTGTGACTGCTACTCTGCGATGTACTCTTCCTGCAGCTGCTGGGACCTGCTGCTCTTCTGCCTTGGCATGCAGGATTGTCAGAACCCCACAGACATCAATTTGCAACACTGTCCCTCCACACCAGACTCATGCTCCAAGCATATACGCATGCCTATTTCCTCACCACTATATGCCCATATAGCATATATATATATATATATATATATATATATATATATATATATATATATATATATATATATATACGTAGATGAGGATGCCTTTCTATGTATACTGATAGAGTCTTGCGTATAGGTGATTGGCTGCAGATTGGAAGCGCTACCAAATTGAAAATTAGCACACCTTCGTTCTCAGTGGGGAACCATCCGTTCACACAGCTATAGAAAGACATATATCCACGTATATATATATATATATATATATATATATATATATATATATATATATATATATATATATATATATAAATGTATTGATATATATATATATATATATATGTAGATACGTAGATAGAGAGGTCTGTTATGTCTTTCCATTCGACGATACAATGGAGCGTTGTTGTGTCTTCGGAGCAGCGGCCGCAGGAGGAGAAAGCGAGAAGACACGCTGCTGCTGCTGCAGTAGTCGTAGTAGTAGTATTAGCAGGGCTGCTGTTGTTGAAATAGACGGTTCAGCCGGAGCTTCTTTGCTGAACTGACGCGCTCGACGAAGTTTCAGAGAGCGAGGGAGAGCAAGAGAATGACAAGTAGACATCAGCCAAGACAAGGAAAAACCTTTACTCGTAGAGAAACATGACTTTGTTGCGATAGTGCATGCGCTGTTGCATGAGGCCACCCTCCGAAGTAGAGATCTCTGGGGCTTTGTGATTTGTAGGGACGGTCAAACTGTTGAAACGAAGAAAACGGTAGACAAGACAATTTTTCGTCGGCCTGAAGATGTTACTCTCGCAGACCAATGTCACAACGGTCAAAGAGATTTATGAGAGAGTCTGGAGGAAGAAAGAACGCCAAACACAGCAGTTGCTGCGGTGACGATGTCGAGAGAGACGCATGCGAAGATCTATTTCGATATAAAGGAACGTCCACACGCAAATGAGTAGTTTTTAATATGTAAAGACTGGGAGATATGCCTCTTCTTCTTTTTGAGGTGCCTGTGCTGCTGAGGAGGAGATGAAAAAGACGAGCCCAGCAGAGAGGAAAAGGTTTCGTAAACGAGGACAGAAGTGTCGAAAAAGGCAAAACCGAAGGGAAACCTTTTTTGGTGAAGAAGGAAAAGAAAACGAAAAAGGAATCCAGTTAAACCTGAGAGAAAAGGAGAGTCAACCGGGCGCTGTCTCGTCGGCTGCCTGCATCATAGCGACACATGACGCGCGGGCATGTGGTCATGCCAAAGCAGCAGCAGTAGCAGCAGCAGCAGAGTAATAATAACAGCAGTGATAGTAGTAGCAGTAGTAGTAGCAGCAGCAGAGTAGTAGTCGTAGTAGTAGTCGTAGTAGTAGTAGTAGTCGTAGTAGTAGTAGTAGTCGTAGTAGTAGTCGTAGTAGTCGTAGTAGTAGTAGTAGTAGTAGTAGTCGTAGTAGTAGTCGTAGTAGTAGTCGTAGTAGTAGTAGTAGTAGTAGTCGTAGTAGTAGTCGTAGTAGTAGTCGTAGTAGTAGTAGTAGTAGTAGTCGTAGTAGTAGTAGTAGTAGTAGTAGTAGTAGTCGTAGTAGTAGTAGTAGTAGTCGTAGTAGTAGTAGTCCTAATAGTAGTAGTAGTAGTAATGGTGTAATACTAGTAGTAATAGGAGTAGTAGTAGTAGTAGTAGCAAAACCTCGAGGATAGTACTCTGTTGCATGCCTTGTGCAGAAAACAATTTTAGAGATGAATTTAAAAGACAGATTTTATGGACGAAGAGTGCTGCAATGAGAGTCACCGTGTCAATGTCTGCTCCTGTATATATACATATATATATGGGTGCAGCGTAGGTCGAAGGCATAGAGACAAATTTCTTCGTGTATAGATACGTTTGTCACTTGTGGACATGTTTGAATGTCAGCGGAAACTAATGCGGAGGTCGAGAAGGTCTTCAATGTAGACTGGAAGTCTTTCCATACAGGTTGTATGCGCCCTATATACATATATATATATATATATTGATAGAGAGAGAAATTATATCCACACATGTATATGTATGAAGATCTGAATGAGAAAATCTCCTGTGCTGCTGTCCGTGAAGAAGAACACATTTTGCTCCTGGTAGTTGTCGTCCACACATTGGATCTTCTTTCTTTCGTCTCCATCGTTTGCTGATGTTGGCTGCTGATGCTGTTTGCTGCTGAGACACTGTGAAAAACAGCTCGTCAATGTCTCTCCTCTTATTGTTGCAGCTCCTGCTGTTGACTCGCACTGCTGCTGCTGCTGTTGAGACAGCAAATACTCCTCTCTACGAGAGTTTTACAGATAAGAAGATGCACATCTTGAACGAAAATCGGCTTCTTCTTCGATGCATACCGTCACTGTTTCGACAACATAAAAGAACAGCAAAAGACACCCCTCCGAAAGCAAAACAGCTCTCTCATGTGTTTCTGATCTCCCAACCATCAAGAGAGCAGCAGTCAACTCTCTTATACCCCTTTGATTTGCAGCATGTAACAACGTGTCTCTGAGGAGCCAATGGAAGGCAAAGGAGAAAGAGTCGGTTTTGTGAGAAGGCGGTGCTGCTGTTGTGCTGCTGTTGTGTTAGACTCTCTCTGAAACTCTGCAGTATCGCGTTGAGTGTCTCTCTTGTGCTCAATATCATACAAACTGCTTCTCCTGTTTACAGAGCAATACGTAGAATCATCTACCGAAAGAACAAGTCTCTCTTCATGTGTATCTCTCTAGATGTAGATCTATAGACTCACATGCTTTCCATGATCTATCGTCCCTCCGAATCATCTACAGAAAGAACAAGTCTCTCTTCATGTGTATCTCTCTAGATGTAGATCTATAGACTCACATGCTTTCCATGATCTATCGTCCCTCCGAATCATCTACAGAAAGAACAAGTCTCTCTTCATGTGTATCTCTCTAGATGTAGATCTATAGACTCACATGCTTTCCATGATCTATCGTCCCTCCGAATCATCTACAGAAAGAACAAGTCTCTCTTCAAGTGTATCTCTCCAGATATAAATGAAGAGATTCGCATGCTTTCCATGAGCTATCGTCCCTCCTCCTTTATCTCCGTGGGCAGCTGCCTTTCCCATCGGGCGTAGAATAAGCCTGCTGGCATTGAGATACCTACGGAAAATGTGAGACCCACTGCTGATACTGTATATTATTATAATCATCATCACTACAGTCGAAAGAAAAATATGTTTTTCTTCTACGACCATGCAGAGGTGCGTTCTGATGTCTCTATCTCCTCAGCAGCAAGCAACTGGCTGCTCATATACTCTTTTATCAGTACGTAGAAAGGGGGGCGAAGGTTCCCTGTCGGCATTGTCTTCAGAGAAAAACAAAAAAGTGAAGACGACTTTGAACTGGATCTCTTCATTTCAAAAAGAGAATCAAAAAGAGATCTGACCCCTCAGCAAGGAAACATATATAGAAACACATGAATATACATATATATGTGGAAGTAGATATATACATATATATGTGGAAGTAGATATATACATATATATGTGGGAAGTAGATATATATATATATATATATATATATATATATATATATATATATGTGGAAGTAGATATATATACTATATATATATATATGGGGCTGTAGCGAGGTATGCAGCGGGAGCCGCAAATCGTTTCTGTTCTCCAACAAAGAATGGAGGTCACGCTAGGGGCGATGATTCGGGAGATCGAGGAAGTAGAACACACTTTTTATTATAAGAGAAGGCACAGATTTGCTTTGCTGAGGAAGCCAGCGTCTTCTGTATTCTCTCCTCTTCGCTGCTTCTTTTCATTCTTCATTAACAGCGCCTGAAACGAAGGCGCTGATACTTTTTCAAGACACCCTTTCGCAGCAACATCCAACAGTAAAATGCAACTGCCAAGGCAGGACGTCGTCTCCATGACCGAACCAGCGTGTAAAAGGAAAGTGCTTTCCACGTTGCGCAAAAATTGTTCACGCCTAACCCACGCGAGATCTGTGACTCCTCTCCTTCTGAATGAAATACCACTAAGGCTATATATATATATATATATATATATATATATATGAAGGTGTATAGATATGAAACGTATACATATATAACGTAGATATAGCATATAGATATCCTTATAATATATAGATATATGGTATATAGATGAACATATATATATATATATATATATATATATATATATATATATATATATATGTAACTATTCGTGAGTGTGGAGTGAAGAGAGCAAATAGGACTAATGCAAAGGGAAGGCTTGACTTTATTCGATGTGAAGGCTACAACATCAGCAATTCCAGAATCATTTCTCCCTCTGCGAGAGATATGTATATCCATCTGTTTATCCAACCATCTCTGTTGATCTTCGCAGGATATGCATGCTGGGCATGCGGGGCTTCAGGATGCAGCTGTGTGCATGCGCATGCAGAGTGACAGGCACGGCCAAGAAAGAAGGGCAGTGACTGCTGCAGAGTCCTCCTTCTTCGATATATGTATCTCTATATCGATGGAATATATATATATATATGTATCTGTGGGTGAAGGACCCCCCCAGGAGAACAGCGTTGTAGAGGCCGCTTAAGTAGTTCATCGAGGCATATGTTGCTGCTGCTGCAGCATCTCCTCTGCTGTGAGCAGTGCGTGATGACAGCAGCAGCTGAGAGAGTATCTTTTATCTTTCTTCCTTTTCATTTGGTTTCAATACAGAACATGCAACAGCAAATGCGACAGCGAAGCACACGAAAAGAAGAAGAAGAAGAAGAAGAGACAAGAGAACAGAGACGGAACTGGAAAAAGAAAGAGTGAAAAAATAGAAAGAGACAGCAGCAACAGAAGAGCCAGCAGCAGAGACAGCAGCAGCAACAGAAGAGAACGAGATAAGAGGAGGAGAGGAAGAGACAGCAGCACAGAGGAAGAGACAGCAGCAGACGAAGAGGCAGGAAAAAATCTAGACCGTCTTTCGGGTTGTCTCTTGGCCTCTGCTGCTGTTGCTGTTCGTCATATGTGAAGGTTTTCTGCTGCTGCTGTTGATTCATCATTATCATCATTATAAAGGGAGTTCGAGGGAAAGTCCTTCCTCTTCAAAAGCCTTTTGTTCAATCAGATTCAGCAGCTTTCAACACATCAAAAAGCTCTCCTCTCTCGTCCTTTCTACATGCGCAACCGTCTCGCTCTGCTAGTCCCACATCAATTAAACAGCAGCAGACCGCTGCTGCTGCTGCTGCTTCTCCTCCACCGTGCTACAGCACTTCCGCAGCACCTTCTCTCTCTATGTTCTCCGTCTAGATGCTACACGATACAAATATACATATAATCCATCTGATGCATATACTATCGCATATTGATATCTTCACATGGATATGTATATATATATACACATTCACATGTCAGTATAGATATATATATATATGTCTATATACTCACGCATGTAATCGCAGATCCACCGAGAGGTCTTATAGATATATGTGTATAAAGAAGACGGTGTTGAAGGAGTATCCTGGGGAATGATGTGGAGACATGATGTGGAGCTAGTTAGCAGGTTGGGCTCTTGCGCGGTCGCGGCGGGAGAGACGCATGCGACTGCTGCTTCAGCTGCATGCAGTGTAGGAAGGGCATTTCTGGAGTTGCTGCTGCTCTGGGAACAGCAGCAGCACCAGCACTAGCACTGCCCAGACCTTTCTGGTGCAGCAGCAGTAGTCTCTCGCTGCCTTTTCGAACAGCAACACGCCTCAGCAGCAACCTGCCTTCATGCTGCGTTTCCGCCAGGACGATCATGCGCTGCTGCTGCTGCTTTGGCCGCTGCTGCTGCTGTTGCTGCTTGCTTCCGCATGCATGCACTGAGCTTCTGATAGTAAAGGAAGTCCCTCCTCCTCCTGCAGCAGCAGCAGATCGCCCTCTGCAGCAGCACCATCACAGCGAGACGACTCCGCCAGCAGCAAATCCAATTTCGCACGCAATGCCAGGCGCAGCCGCTGCTGCGTCTCCTCTATCGCACGCTGTGCACAGCAACATTCACACAAACCCCACACGCAGCAGCAAAAGAGGCAGCAACACAGCAGCAGCAGCAACACTATGAGACATAGCAGCACAGCAGGAAAAACAGCACCAGGGAAGGCAGCAACCGCAGCAGAAACAGCGGGAGGCAGACGCATGCATCGAGAGTGGTGGAAGCATGAGATGCAGGCGCAGCAATGGAGCAGCAGCAGCAACAGCAGGGAGTAGTGTGCGCAGGCAGTAAGAGCAGCAAAATATCATCTACGCCGTCTGCCGAGTCAACCTCAGCTGCAGCGATAACAGTGGATTGGCCTTGCAACCCTCAACTGCAGCAGCAGCAAAGCGCGACGTCGTAAGGAAGCAGCAGCACCAGCAGCAGAGAAGCCCCCAGCAGCAGAAAAGCAGCAGCAGCAGCAGAGAAGCAGCAGCAGCAGCAGAAAAGCAGCAGCAGCAGCAGAGAAGCAGCAGCAGCAGCAGAGAAGCAGCAGCAGCAGCAGCAGAGAAGCAGCAGCAGCAGCAGCAGAGAAGCAGCAGCAGCAGCAGCAGAGAAGCAGCAGCAGCAGCAGCAGAGAAGCAGCAGCAGCAGCAGAGAAGCAGCAGCAGCAGCAGAAGAGAAGCAGCGGCATCAGCACGGACGCAGCAGCAGCAGCAGCAGAGAAGCACTAGCGGAATCATGGGATGAGTCGTAGATGAAAGATAGAGAAGACGCACTAGGACGATGAGACACCGCATATCATCTTCAAAAAGCAACAGGAGTTCCCAGCAGCCCGGAGCGCCTGATGACAGAGCGCTGCTGCTGTCCTGCAGCGTCGCTCCCGTGATTCTTGCTGCTGCTCCTTCCTTTCCTACTGCTTCAGCAGCAGCTGCGCAGCTCCGGTGTCTGTTGCTGCTGCCGCTGCTGCTCTTGCTGCCGCTGCTGTTGCTGCTGCCCCCGCTGCTGTTGCTGCTGCTGTAGCGCCTGCTGCGTGGGGAACCCGTGTTGCTGCTTGCATCGCCGGAATCCAATTGCGCTTTATTCGAAGAGGAGGAAGCAGCAGCAGCAGACCAGCCAGCAGCAGCAGCTGCCCAGCCGGCAGCAGCACCTCCTGCAGCAGCAGCTGCTGCAGTCCATCGCGCTGCAGCAGCAGCGGCGCCCCCAGCAGCTCCCACTCCATAGTCGGAAGACGCAGCAGCAGCAGCAGCAGCACTGGCTAGAGGAACAGCAGAAAGAGAAGACGATCGAAGTAAAGAGTGCTGCTGCAGCTGCTGCTGCTCGGTTTTCGCACAAGTTCGGGCTGCACATCCAGCGTCTGAAATGTCCTGACTGCAAGACGTAGCAGCCGCATCACCAGCAGCAGCAACAGCTAGCGAACCACCAGCAGCAGATGTAGCAGTAGCAGTAGCAGCAGCAGATGTAGCAGTAGCAGCAGCAGATGTAGCAGCAGCAGCTGGAGTGGAAGCAGAAGCAGAAGTTGAAGCAGCAGCAGGAGTAGCAGCAGCAGACGTTGCTGCTAAAGAAACAGCAGACGTGGATTTAAAAGCAAGGAAGTCAGAGGAAGCATGCTTCCCTGTCATCGAAGGCTTGTTGATGGTGGTGGTGCTGCTGCTGCTGTTGCTGTTGCTGGAATGATCCACAGAGAAAACTGCTGCAGTAGCAAGACAGCGCGAACCCAAAGCTTCTGCAGAGTACGCAGCAGCAGGCCGCAGCAGCACCAGAGACGCAGCACGAGGCCGCGTATTTCTGTATGAGCTCCTGCTACCTGCTACTCCTCGTGCTGCTGCTGCTGAAGCGGAAGAAGAAAAAGCTGACCAATCCCTGCAAAGAAGAAGAAGAAGGAGAAGAGCAGCAGGAACAGCAGCAGCAGCAGAGTAACAGAGAGAGAGCGGAAAACGACGCCTCCAGATATCCTCCAGACGTTGCGCAGATGATCGGAGATACCCCATTAACCAACAGGAGACATGATACATAGAGAGAGAAAAAAAAAAAGGAAGAAGAAAGAAACAACCAAATATATATATATATATATATATATATATATATATATATATATATATATATATGTATACGATACATAGATGACACAAAGAGTAGCTCCGTATCCACGGATCTCTACAGGCGTACGAGGAGCGCGGCATTCCTGGAGAAGGTAGACACTCGTGCAGCAGAGTTCTTTGTTATATAGAGACGTTGTATCATCACTCCTAGACGATATATCCTTATAATTATATACGATTCCTCTAATATACATCTGTTACATATACACTGAATACCTTCATGTTGAATATATATATATATATATATATATATATATATATATATATGCCTGTGCGTAGACCTAGGTGCAGATCCCTCTACGTGTATATATATATACATAGATATATATATGTATATATATATATATATATATATATATATATAGAGAGAGAGAGAGAGAGAGAGAGAGAGAGAAAGAAAGAACGGAAAATGCGAAAGAAGCGGGTGTTGCCCGCTTCTAGAGAGAGAGAGAGAGAGAGAGAGAGAGAGAGAGAAAGAAAGAACGGAAAATGCGAAAGAAGTGGGTGTTGCCCATGGGGTGTTGCTCGCATCCGAGCTCGAGACGCGTGTGGGAGATGAAGAAAAAGAAGAAGAGATGCGTGAAGCGTGTGTTGGGTCGCAGCTCGTTATACCGTTTCTGCTGCTGGTGCAGCAGGAGAACCTTCCTCGGTGATTCTGCTGCACTCGGCGGCCTTGAAGAAGAACAGCAGCAGCGGCTGCTGCTGCTGCTCCTTCGGGAAACAGCAGCAGCAATCCATTTTAAGGGATCTGCTGCTGCAGCAGGTGGCATAGGCGCGCGCAGCACGAGCAGCAGTCGTCTCTGATCTGCTGCATCCCGACGGCAGCAAAGATTATACAGTGGGCACGCAGTTCTGCAGAAGCAAGAAGCAGCAGCAACATAGAGAAGTAGCAAGACGATACAGCGACAAGCAGCAGCAGCAGCAGCAGCGACAAGCACCAACAGGAAGAAGCACCAGCAGCAGGAGAAAGCAGCAGCAGCAGGCCGAAGAAGCAGCAGGAAATAGCAGCAACAAGACGAAGCAGCAAGAAAAGCAACAGCAGGAGGAAAACATCATATGAAGCGCCGCTGCGCCGCAGCAGCAGCAGCAACATGAAACAAAACGGAGGGCAACGTGATGAACGCCTGAAGCAGGAAGAGACGCTTTTTTTTCTAAAGGCGACCTTCGGGGCTGCAGCAGCGCAACTCTTCCTCCATCAGCAGCAGCAGCTAGCAGCAGGTGAAGCTCTATCTGGTGCAGCCGCAAATCACCTAAGCAGAAGCAGCAGCGACATTCCGGCAACGGCAGCATCACCGATCTCCAGTCAGCAACAGCAGCAGCAGCATCGTTTACAGCAGCAGCGTCATTTATAGCAGCAGCAGCAGCACCAGACGCGCATCATATATATATATATATATACAAATACACATATATAGCAGCAGAGTCTCTCTCTACTTGTGTCCATCAGTAGGCAGCAATGCTTCTCTCTCCCACGCTATCCATTTGTTCATGTATATAAATATATATATATATATATACTGATGGAGAAAGAGAAATTTACAGATGTGGACATCAGAGAAAGACAAACAAATCGAATTTACAAATATATCTAAAAGTCTATATCTGTATATATATACCAAGGAAGAAAGATATACATATATATATATATATATATATAGGTAAGTTAAATAAGGATATATATATATATATATGTATGGAGAGATAGTGAAGCATATGTAGAGATATGTTTCGATATATGGAGAAGGACTGACCGAATATCGGCGAAACACGGTGTCGTGGAGGAAGGAGATACGAGAAGAAAATGCGTTTCCGAAAGGGTGCAGTAGCGAACGACCTTCGACACACAGAGCAGCAGAAGCAGCAGAAGAAGCAGCAGCAGGAAACATCGCGCCAAGGCAGAAGAAGCAACAGCAGCAGCAGCCACCGAGGACAGCAACAGCAGGAGATACCGCTGGAGACACGGGCAGAGAAGCAGCAGCAGAGGGACTGCGGTACTAGCAGAAGAAGACGCGTTCAGACAGAAGGTGCTGATACAGAAAAGAAGCAGCAGCAGAAGAAGAAGAAAAAGAAAAGGAAGAAATAGAAGAAGAAGTAGTAGTAGTGACAACCAGCAATACGAGCAGGGGAACTAGCCGTGCACTATTAAGCAGCAAAAGCAGTTTCTTTCGAAGTAGGAGCAACAACAACAACAACACTTGAAGAGGAAGAGCAGTCGCAACAGCAATAACAGCAGACGCAACAGCAACAGCAGCAGCAGCAATGAAGGCTGAGCAGGACCAGCACCAGCACCAGCAGCAGAGGAAGACCCAAGAGCAATGCAGAGCAGCAATGAAGCAAATGCAAATCACACCATGTTTCCCTGAGGAGTCTCTACGGAACACTTGATCATCGATCGATCGTTAATCCAGATGTTGCTGGCGCTGGTGGGCGACGACAGCAAGCGAGTAGAGTTCATCATGCTGTCTACAGCCTGAGCTGCGGCTGCCCCTTTGTGTCGGTAAACAGAGTCCACCCGACACGTTCCCTGATGTTGCTGTTGCTGTTTCTGCTGCTGTTGCTCTTTCTGCTGCTGTTGCTCTTTCTGCTGCTGTTGCTGTTTCTGCTGCTGTTGCTGTTTCTGCTGCTGTTGCTGTTTCTGCTGCTGTTGCTGTTGCTGTTTGTGCTGCTGTTGCTGGTGCACCCACAGGAGTTTATCAGCGGCGACGGTTGGGGGAGAGCAGAGCTCTACGCCCTCTGCTGCAGCCTGCGTTAGGCCTTTCTTGATGCCTCTACCAGCGGCTGCTGTTGCAGCCTCTTTCGCTGCTGCTGCAGCTTCCTTTGCTGCAGCTGCTGCGCGTTTTGCTGCTCCTGCTGCTGCGCCTTTTGCTGCTGCTGCTGCACTTCCCGCTGCATGCATCACGTGGAATCTGCTGGATGCACTACAGAAGCGAAGTGTTGAACAGCTGCTGCTGCTGCTTCTTCTCTCCTCCGTCTGCAATTTTATGTCCTTGCTCTCCTGAAGCTGCAGCAGCAGCACATCGCCTTCTCCTGCGTCTTCATTCTCTGCTGCTGCTGCTGCTGCAGCTTCTTGTGCCTGCGACTGCTGCTGCATGTACTGTCTCTCTCGCTGTCGTGAGGCAGGTGCTGCAGAGAGACGGCGTACCTCAGCAGCAGCAGCAGCTACTGATGTTCTTCTAACAGCCGAACAGTCAACATCCTTCTCAAGCAGCAGATCCTGCTGCTGTTGAGGCTCCCTGAAGTTCTGCTGCTGCTGCTGCTGCGGAACAAGGCGCTGACACTTCTCTTCTCGGGCGTCACATTGCTGCTGCTGCGGAGTAGACGAAGGCAGCAACGTGCGAGTGCAGCGCCAGCAGCGCAGCAGCAGCAACGGATCTTCCTCTGTTGCTTCCTTTGCTGCTTTGCTGCTGCTGCTGCTGCTGCTCTTGCTTTCGCTTTGATGTGGGGTGCTGGAGGAGACGGCGACACACTGGCGGCTGCAGCTTCAGTGGGGAAAGGAGACGAGCCAGCAGCAGAACTGGAAAGAGCAGATGCTGCAACAGCAGCAGAAGCATCATCTGATCGCTCTGCAGCAGCAGGAGCTCCCGCAGCACGAAGAGCATGCAGAGGGAAAGAAGATGAAGGGAACAAACGCAGCTGCTGCAACAACTAGACAGAGTGCTCTGACGAGGGCATGGACAAGACGCAGCAGCAGCAGCAGATGCTGCAGCAACAGGAAGTGGAGCAGCACAACGAGAAGAATCGTTCTGTTCGAAGGCTTCTTCACATGCTGTCCCCAGCACCCCTGCAGCGGCAGCAGCAACTGTGGGGTAGCCTCTCTGTCCACTGCTGCAGCAGCGATGCTGCTGCTGCTGCTGCAGCACTGGAGACCCATACACATACACTCGAGGAGAAGAAGAAGACGCAGCAGCAGCAGCAGTAACGCCTTTTGCTGCTGCTTCACCTGAGATGGAGATGCCGACGAAGTGAGGAGTTGACAGTGATAGTCCACCTGCTGCAGGCCAAAACAGCTGCTGCTACACCCGCTGTTTCTCGTGCTGTTGCTGCAGCTGCTATCATAGCTGCTGCTGCTGCTGTTGCTGCAGCTGTATCGCTGCAGCAAACCTCGTCTGCTGCTGCAATGCCTCCCTCCAGCAGCTGACATAACACCCCCACCTCCTGCGCTGCTTGACGCAGCAGCAGCCACTGCTGCAGCACAGAGAAGCAGCAGCAGCAGCAGTTGCAACAAGCAATCTCACCTAACGGACCTTCACCAGCAGCAGCAATAGTCATCCGCATTTTCAACCGAAAAGCAGCAGCGACAGCAGTGTTGACGGCCCACGCATCACCATCAGCAGCCACACCAAGGCAGCTGGATTGCAGCAGCAGCAACAGCAGCAGCTAGAGGAGAAGCACCAGCAGGCAGCTGGAACGCTGCAGCAGCAGCAACAGCAGCAGCCAGAGGACCAGCAGCAGCAGCTAGAGATGCAGCAGCAGTAGCAGCAGCTAGAGATGCAACAGCAGTAGCAGCAGCTAGAGATGCAACAGCAGTAGCAGCAGCTAGAGATGCAACAGCAGTAGCAGCAGCTAGACGAGCAGTCCCAGCTACAGCAGCTGCAGCATACATTGTCAATTGTGAAGCAGTCATATTTTCGATAGCAGAAGAATCAGACGATGACATCAGAGAGATACAAGTGCAGGAGGGAAGGGAAAGCATTAGCCCTCACGGACATAGCGCAGCAACAGGGTCACCAGGCTAAAGAAATACCCAACAGCAGCTATTACTGCAGAAAAGAGAGTGTATCTAATATATATACATGGCCTATCCATGCAGAAGTCTCTATTGGTGCAGCAGCAGCAGCAGCAGGATATCTCTCTCTCTCATCTCTCTCCCCTTCTCCTTCTCGCCATCTTTCCCTGCGTTTAACCACTTCCTTGCTGCTGCTGCTGCTGCTGCTTCTTTTGTTGGGTCTTTATACGCGAAAGCAACGAACCTGGATACAGCGCTGCCGTTCTTCGCGAACTGCTGCTGCTTCAGCAGCAGCAGCAGCACAATCACGGCACTGCACTGCAGCAGCAGCAGCAGCACCTCCTCCTTCCCAGCCTCCTACAGCAACGCATGCACCAGCAGCTGCCATGCACAACGATGAGAAACAGCAGCAGCAACCCAGCAACAGCAGCAGCAACCAGCTGCAACAACACAGCAACAGCAGCAGCAACGCAGCAACAGCACAGCAGCAGCAGCAAACAGCTGCAAGAAGAGCTGTGCAGCGCGCGTTCAAAGGCATCACTACTCGACGCACGTAGGAGCCACGAATGTGTTGGCCCCAGCACCAGCAGAGGTGCAACAGCACCAGAGGAGCAGCAGCAGAGGTGCAGCAGCAGCAGCAGCAAAGGCGCAGCAGCAGCAGCAGAGGTGCAGCAGCAGCACCACCAGCAGAGGTGCATCAGCTGCAGCAGTAAAGGTGCAGCAGCAGCACCAGCAGCAAAGGTTTTGCCGCAGACGTGTAGCGATGATTCACGCAGTGCCAGCCGCAGAAGATATATGGCAGCAGCAGCAGCAGCAGTAGCAGTGTCTGCATCACTGCAGCGAGAGCATTTGCAGCAGCAGCAGCCGGACTAACAAGATAGCATGCACGAGCACCAAGCTGCAGCACTTCCACGGGTAAACGCTCGGGCTTAACAGCAGAAAACGCATTCTGATAACACCGTCTTTGGCTGGTGACGGCCTCAGACTCTCGTGCTTTTGCTGCTCGTGCTTTTGCTGCTGCTGCTATTTCCCCTCTATCCCTGCTGTTCCGCTCGTGCTGCTGCTGCTGCTGTTGCTCCCCGTGTTGTTGTGCTGCTGCTGCTGCTGTTTGTGTTGTGCTGCCGCTGTTCGTGTTGTGCTGCTGCTGGTCGTGTTGTCCTGCTGCTTGTTGGCTTTCCCTGCTGGTGTCTATACACTCGGTGGGGTAGACTAGGTCGCTCACGTAGAGATCTGCTCCTTGCGGAAGAGGGCGGCGACGCAGCAGCAGCAACGGTGCGAGTAGTGAAGGCAAAGGAACTCTTCTTCTCTTTCTCCTGCTGCTGCTGCTGTTGCTGAAGACGTTCCTGCTGCTGCAAACAGAGCAGCAGGAGACGTGGGGAAGTCTGCTCGACTGCGAATGACGATGATTATGGTGACGATGATGATGACGGGAGGCACTGAGCTCCTGCTGCAGCAGCAACGGTGCGTTACCAGCAGAAGCAGCAGCAGCAGCAGAGATGCAAAACACGAGACGCACGTCTCTGCTGATCGCTGCTACATCCACCGCACTCGCGTTGCGAAGTTTCTCCCACTCCTCCTGCAGTCGCAGCAGCAGCAGCAGGAACATAGCAGGCAGCAGCAACATAGCAGCAGCAGCAAGCAGCAACATAGCAGCAGCAGCAGCAGCAACATAGCAGCAGCAGCAGCAGCAACATAGCAGCAGCAGCAACATAGCAGCAGCAGCAGCAGCAACATCAGTAGCACCAGCAGCAGCAACATAGCAGCAGCAGCAGCAGCAACATAGCAGCAGCAGCAACATAGCAGCACCAGCAGCAGCAACATAGTAGCACCAGCAGCAGCAACATAGCAGCAGCAGCAGCAACATAGCAGCAGCAGCAGCAACATAGCACCAGCAGCAACACGCTCTCTCTCTTTTACGGATACATATATACACGGAGGCAGAGACGACATATATATATATATATATATATTTAAGAGAGGTATATATATATGTATGTATATATATATATATATATGTGGACAGATAGAGTCTACTTGGACAGACGTGTAGTGTTGGAGAGTTGCAGAAGAGCACTTGCGTCTAGTGAGATGGGAATGCGCATTTGCACGAATGCTGCATGCAGCAGAAGAGAAGGACGAGGAGACCGCGCATACCAGAAGAGATCAACAGCTGCAGCACGTGGGGGAGAGAATGGAGAGGCAGCACAGCTCCCTCCCTTGTTCCCTTCAGCAGCAGCAGCAGCAAGGCGTCGCTGACGCGCGCTGTTCCTTTCTTCAGCAGCAGCAGCATCTTCGACTGCGAGAGCCTGCTGCACTGCTGCAGCACTGCTGCGTTTGGCTGCTTGGAGATAGTGCAGCACAAACACTAGCTGCTGTTGCAGCTGCAAAATCATCTCGACCCCTGCAGACGTATTTCCTCCCTCGTCCTGTTGCTCCTGTCGTTGGTGCTTCTCCTGTTGCTGCTCCTGTTGGTGCTGCTGTTGCTTCTTCTTCACAGCGAGATCCGCACCCCACATATTGCCTGCTGCTCCCGCAGCTGATCAGCAAGCGCTGCAGCAGCCTCAGCACTGCTGCGCCTGGCACGCTGCTGCTGCTGCTGTTGCACTGCTGCTGCGGATGAGGGAGTCGTGTGCGGCCGCTCCCCCAAGGGTGCAGCAGCAGCAGCAGCAAGAGGCTCTTCCAAAGATGAAGAAGAAGAAGAAGTGGTAACGCCAAGAGAAGAAGAAGAAGAAGAAGAAGAAGAAGAAGAAGAAGCTGCAGCGGTGAAGAGCGCGACGCTGTCGATGGCCTCAAGCAGCAGCATCACGCGACTCTGGTAGAAGGAGGAAGAATGAAAGCAAAAGACAAAAGAAACAGAAGCATGCGTGAGAGCCGCAATCAACAATCATTCAGCAGCAGAGCCATGGAAAAGCTCTGGCAGCAGCAGCAGCAGGAAGAGCAGCAGCAGGAAGAGCAGCAGCAGGAAGAGCAGCAGCAGGAAGGGCAGCACTTGGAAGAGCAGCAGTTGGAAGAGCAGCAGCAGGAACAGCAGCAGCAGGAACAGCAGCAGCGGCAGCAGGAACAGCAGCAGCAGTGAAGAGTGACATCGGAGAGAAACCGTTTCTTCATTAACAGAGAGCTGGTATACTCACTCACATGCTGCAGTATATAGAGACGCATGCTTGTACTGCCGCAAGGCATATGCAGACACGTCGTCTTCGAAGTGCCTTGAAGAGAGACTGATACCCATACGCTTCTTGAGAAAAGGAGGCCTCGAGAACCTCTCACACACCCACATATATATATATATATATATGAGTGCTGATATATATATATATATGTATGAGTGCTGATATACATATATACGTGTATGTGGGTGCTGATATATATATATATATATATATATGTATGAGTGCTGATATACATATATACGTGTATGTGGGTCTGATATATATACATATATATATACGACTCTCCACGTGTTTAGGTTACGTTTGCGGATGCATGTGAAGAAGAAGAAGAAGAAGAGGGAAGGATGATGCGAGGAAAGAGGTGAGGGAAAGGCACCTGACAGTGACGGCTCGCAAAGACGGCTGCATAGCGTTTCTACGCAGACAGTCGAGCAGCTCGTAAAGGAGGGTCCATGAAGAAAAGGGAGACAGAGTGGGAGAAGAGGGAGAAACAGAAGAAGAAGAAGAAGAAGAAGGAGAGACGCAGACAGTTCTGTTGTTTTGATCTCTATTCAGTAGGTCTTCAGGAAAACGCATCTCTTCGCCTTCTGGACTCTCCCTGTCCTCCTGCCGTTGCTGCTGCTCTTCGCTGCGCCCCTCTTCCTTTCCCTCCTGCTGTTTCGACACTCGCACCCCCCCACGTCTTCTCAACCCGCCCTCTTTGTTGCTGCTGTCGCTGCTCGTGCTGCTGCTGTCGCTCCTCGTGCTGCTGCTGTCCCTCTTGCTACTACTGCTGTTTCTCTTGCTGCTGCTACTGTTGTATGCCCTGCTGCTACTACTGCTGTCTCCCCTGCTGCTGCTACTGCTGTTGCTTCCTCTGGCGTCAGGGAGGAGACCTGCATATCTTAAGAAAGTCTGCAGCACGCAGAGCAGCAGCAGCAGCGGATATGAGGACGAGCACCAGCAGCAGCACATGTACATTGAAGAATAGCAGCAAATAGCCGCAGCAACAGACAGCAGCAGCAGTAGAACAGAGAGGCAGTGGTCGTGCGAACAGCAGCAAGCAGCAGCCTCGTAGAAGTGAAGACAACGCCAGAGATCTTTTCCTTCAACAAGCGAACAGAACATATAGAAGAAGACCATCTATATAGCACTAGATAGAAGCCCATATACTTATATATATACAGAGAGAGAGAGAGAGAGAAGGAGAGAAAGAGAAAGAGAGAAAGAAAATATATATAGCTGACATACCTGAACGGGTGATATAGATATATCTGACAAATGACAAGATATAGAGGGTATATTATATGCCTGTATATGATATACATACAGGCTACACAAACATATATATATATATATATATATATATATATATATATATATATATGATATAGAGGGGTATAGCTAACACATACATGGAGAGAGACATAGAGAGGAAGGGTGTGGTATGTAGATGTACAGTTGAGAAAGAGAGAGATATATGAGATGTTGTATATAGGTAGGGAAGATGCATGCAGAAGATAAACGCATGGTATACATATAGAGATAGAGACATACAGATGTCAACATAGACAGAGATAGAGACATAGAGATAGATATATATAGATAAAGAGAGAGACACAGAGAGAAAGACACAGAGAGAGAGACACAGAGAGAGAGACACAGAGAGAGAGACACAGAGAGAGACACACAGAGAGAGAGACTCAGAGAGAGAGACTCAGAGAGAGAGACTCAGAGAGAGAGACACAGAGAGAGAGACACAGAGAGACAAAGACACAGACATAGGCACAGAGAGAGGCACAGAGAGAGACACAGCGAGAGAGACACAGACACAGATATATATATATATATACATATATGAGTATACATATAGATAGATACATAGAAGCGTGTCAAGCAAGCGTAATAGATCGTCTAAAGGAGAATGACTATAGAAAGAATAGATCGACAGAGGCAGAGAGGTAAAGACTGATGAGCGAATGTATACATACATACCGGCGTTGCGGACGGATTTCTTATCCCCGCATGCAGCAGCAAAACCACCAGCAGCACATGCACATCCATGCCGCATTGCTGCACCAGAGCGTCCGCTTGTAGCAGCTCTAGCAGAGCTCTCCTATAGGGATTGCAAACCCACTCAATATGCTCTCTCTCCTGCTGCTGCTGCTCTACCTCCTGCTGCTGCTGCTGTAATTGTGGCTGCTGCTCCTCTACTGCGTTTAGCTGCTCGGCATCACCAAGCAGAAGACAGCTGCGAGGCGATTGCCAAAGCTGCTCCTCGGCATCGTCCTGCTGCTGTTCCTTCTGCTGCTGCTGCTGTTCCTTCTGCTGCTGCTGCTGTTCCTTCTGCTGCTGCTGCTGTTCCGTCTGCTGCTGCTGCTGTTCCGTCTGCTGCTGCTGCTGTTCCGTCTGCTGCTGCTGCTGTTTTGTTCCGCGCTGCTGCTTCTCCTGCTGCCTTCGCTTCTGCTGCCGTCTCTGCTGATGATGCTGCGACTCCACCCAACTGCTATCGGTGAACACGTCATTCAACGCGCGCTGCGCAGCGTGCAGCAGCGACCGTCGTGCTGCGAGAATCCCGGCCTCCGAGGCAGCAGCAGCAGCAGAAGTAGCAGCAGCAGCAGAAGTAGCAGCAGCAGAGGTAGGGGAGGCAGCAGCGTCATCACGCGTGGGGTTTGTCTCATGCGATCGGGAATGAGCTGCTGCTGCTGCTTCTTCGTCCACAGATCCTTCTGTTGCATCTGCTGCTTCCTCTCCTTCATCGATATCTCCTGCAATCTCCCTCAATGACGGAGCAGCAGCAGCAGCAGCAGTATCCAACATTGGAATCACTGACTCTTCGCTATTCCCACCTGCTTCTTCTGCTTCTCCTGCTGTTGCTTTTGCTGCTGCTGTGGCTGCTGCTGAAGCGCTATTGTCTTTTCCCTTCTTGCTGCGCTTCTTTCTTCCCCCCTTGCTATGACGCGCAGTCATCTGCTGCATGACCGCCTGCAGCGGCTGATGCCAGTCCTGCTGCTCTTCCTCTTCTTCACCCTGGGACGCTTGCTGCTGCTGGTGCTGCTCACTGCTGGCAGCTGCACGCGAAGGAGAAAAGTAGTCGTGCATGCCTTTGAAACGTTGCATGCTGCCCCATATAACGCTGCTACCGCTACTAAGTCGACTGCTGCTGCCGTTATTCCGACGCTCCCCACCACGACTCTCTCTCTTTTTGCTGCAACTGCTTTTGCTGCTGCTGCTGCTGCTGGTAGTGGTGCTATTGCTTTTGCTGATACTGCTGGTGCTGCTACTAGTACTACTTTTGCTGCTGCTGCTGCTGCAGCTGCTGCTAGTACTGCTTTTGCTGCTGCTGTTGCTGTCTGCTGCGTTAGGACTGTTTTTGCTGTCGCTGCTGCTTGGCTCTCTTCCTCCACCAGCTGCTGCTCCCTTTGCCGCTGCTCCTGCTGCTGTCGATGCTGCTGCTTCTGTCACTCCTAACGACTGCTTCACCTTCTCTCCCTGCGTCAGGACGTGCTGCTTCTGCTGCTGCTGCTGCAGGAGGGGGAGGTGCTGCTGGTGTGTGGGGTGGGCGAAGAGAGGAGAGTTCGCACAGGCGTCTTTGGGAAGGTAGCTGTCAACCCCTTGTGCTGCTGCTGCTGCTGCTCCTGCTTGGAGGACAGCAAATGCAGCAGGAGAGGGGGGAGCTGCAGCAGCAGCAAGCAGCAGCAACTGCTGCGGAACGCGCGGGAGAAACAGCAGCGCCAACACCGGACGCAGCACCTCTTCATGTTGGATACACTGAGAGCAGCAGCACAAACACCCACACAGAACAACGACTCCTCTCATCCATCTGTCACAACAGCAAACGTAGACACCCACAGAAAAATATAGATATATCTGCAAAAAGTACCAAAGGCAAATCTACATATATATATATATATATTGAGAGAGAGAGAGAGAGAGAAGTAGACATATAGAGAGAGAGACAGGCACAGATATATATATATATATATACATATATATATATATATATATATATATATATATATATATATAGAGAGAGAGAGAGAGAGAGAGAGAGAGAGAGAGATGCATGTATATACAGATGTGTATAAATATAGATATATATGGACGTCTGAAACATATTTGTGAAGTGTCCACTGCTAGGTGAATGCATGCATGTAGACGCAGGTCTGAGGAAAAAAGATGTGCAGGTTCTGGCGCGACAGCTCTACTCACAGAGACGGTCTGTTGCAGCATATACAGAGCGACGAAACGTTCCAGTAGATCATCTCGCGTTCCTCTAGCAGCTATTGAAGTTGCTGTTGCGTCGTGTTCCACCTGCGGTGTACGTACACCCGAATCTTCGCAATGCGCATCGCTTAGGTTTCTTCCGCCGCCTCGTTCTTCAGCTGTTCTTTTTGCTTTCTCTCTTGCTGCTGCTGCTGCTGCTCCTGCATGGTCGGCTTCTGCAGCTCTACTCCTGCTGCTGCTATTCTTCAGCGAGCAACCTTCAGCAGCAGCAGCAGCGACTGGGGAAGCAGACGATGATGCTGCTGCGCTGCTGTTGCTGTCGCCTCGACTCCTGCTGTTTTGCTGATTGCTGTTGCCCTCTTCCTGAATCTCCTGCTGCTGCTCGGCATTCGCTGTGGC
>CATKUM010000213.1:50186-100982 GCA_949786405.1 Onychomys arenicola | reverse complement strand
ATAAGACTGATAATATTCATGAATGACCCTGTGAAAAGCAGCTTGCCTGCAGTGCTGAGAAGTGTTTGAGTGAAGTCCTGTATATGTACGGCGTAAGCAAGCAGCTGATACCAACGGCTGCGTGATTTGCATATAATTTGTGTGCATACACGTACATATCTTTCCTCTCTATTTCGACCTGAGATAGGGACAGTAGTGCATGGGATATACAGGTACGTCTTCTACGCTCGCAGACTTCGCCTCCGTAGCAGTGTCGCCGATTCCTACTCCTAGAAGCAGTGCTAATGCAACATTATACCAGCCACTGCAGACGCCAGTCAGAGACAATCCACTGACGTGTATCCCGGCTGGTTGAGTAAGAAAGGCTGTTCCACTTAAATGTCGGGTTTTGGTTCTCTAGGTCCACGTACAGACCGCATCTAGTGAAAGAAAAGGTAAATTTCTGGCCATGTTTTGCCTTTGTTGGTGGAGCCCCGTGTGAACTCTTTCAAATAGAAATATACATTATACATGTATATATAGAGAGAGATAGAAACAGAGAGAGAAAATATTCACATATATATGTATATATACATATGTGCTTGTGTGTGAATGGGTCTGTGTGTCCACATCTGCGAGCACGTGTGTGTGGAAATGCGTGCTTTGTATCTTCTTCCTTAGAAAGCGATTTAGAGAGTGTCACCTTTCTAAAAGAGGCTTATTGTAATAGGGACGGTAGAAGTCAATATTGACCGCGTTGTTCGCAACCGGGAGAAAGCTACTAGTGCTACTAATACTACTACTACTACTACTACTATTACTACTTTCAGTGGGAGTACTTGCATGTATACAGCCTGTTAGTGTACCCGTACGGAGATGTTGGAATTGTTTGCACTCTTGCCTTGAGACACCGCAAATGTGCGTAGTTGTATTCCAGTAGCGTAAAGCGTAGAAAGAAGTCTCTTTACTTATGTGCAGTGCATATGTCTACATAGACTCATGGTTACCTATGCATACAGGTGTATACTGTCATGGAACGTGAGTGTCTCTCTTTTCATCTACGACACTCCTGGGCGTATGGATAAACGTTGTGTGCTTGAGTTAGCGGTCGACGTCTATGTCGCCTTCGGACGTGCGTGTGTACCCGTGAAAACTCCGCAACCAGAGGACAGAGGTGTGCCCAATTACATGTGGAAGACGATATTTCGCCTACGGTTGTCCTTCCATTGAGTCAAAACCTGGATTGATTAGATAAAGCCTTGTGCCTGTGTGTTCCGTGAAGATTCGAAAGAAGCTTGCGCTTTTACAAGCTGATCCTCTGCAGCGAGAAGAAGGGCGCAGAGCCGATGAACGAGGCTGACCCTAGCAAGGATGGAGAAGGACGGAGCACAAGGAAACGTTCTTCCCCGACTTCCTCTCAACCTTCAGAGCGTGCAGATCGAATATGATCCCAGCAGCAGGTAGAAAAGATGTCTTCTACGCTCATGTGTGCCAATATCATTGAGTCATGCGCGTGGACAATATCTAGCAGCGATCCAGTTTGTGACTCATTACCCAGGCACAATCCCTTCGTACGCAATTCCTTCATATATATAACACAGGCGCTGGAAAGTCATTCCACGCCTGTCCGTATATGCAGCCAAACAGGCAAGCCGTCGCGCTCTGACAAATAGAGCAGATCTGTATAAACCTGAAATAAAATGCATTTCTTCCGACGTTGACAAATCCACAAAAACCCACGCATCTCTCGATAATATAGATTCCTCTGTGCACACCCCAGCCCCAGCACGGCACCCACGCTGCATATGCGCGTACTAACACTCTTACAGTTTCACACACTCATGCGTAGCACACATACAAATAATGCATATATATTATATATATATATATTTTATATATATATTTATATATATATATTATATATATTGGGAGGAGCAGGAATCTCTACGTGCACAGAAGCAGATATGACTAAGAATATACAGGTCCGTGATTCCCCTGTAGAGCAGATGCACGCGATTGTCCTCTGGATTTGCTCGGCTTTTGCGTATTTCTCCTGTGATGTTGGTCTTCGTGCTTTTCGCCCGTTCCGTCGTTGACACTCTTTAGAGTCATGGGCTGAAGTCCCATCTTTTCATCATCTGGGTCCGAGCGCGTGTTAGGCCAGAGAAGGCCTATTTACACTGCGTGTCCTCAGCGCAAGCTCAAGCTTCGTCTTGCAGATTTCTCCTCATGCTGCGGTTCTACTCATCATCCCTTTCGCGCCTCTGATGCAGGTGTACTCAGATACACGCATCCTACGCATCGTATAGTAGCCACTTGTACGTGTATCTAGACAATTTCAGCCTACAATACAGTTGGAAGCCTGTACATTTTCAGGCACGCCCACACACATGTCCCCATATATCTGCATAGCTAGGTGTAGTAGATCTACAGGTGCGCGAATGTGCCCCTTCTGCCTTGATAGTGCGACGAATCTTACGTAGCTAAGTGCCAATATCAGGCAGCTCCTGAGGATCGTTGCTGTTTTTTATTTGCCGACAGTAACTCGCACGAGTTCGACACTCCCTCTATTAGCACACAGCATTCTTGTGCGTCTCCACCACCCTCTATTTTTTTTTACGTCGATAAGCGCAGACTTACCGAACTATTGTCGCCCTACATGTATGAAGAGTTATGCACATATACGTACTACCATGCAATATATATATATATATATATATATATATATATATATATATATTTATAAAGGTTAAAACGCTTACCACGGCTTGACTGTTTGGGTTTATATACCCAAGTTTCCTTGCATTGCCACCCCTGTTCTGAATTGTCCTTTTCGAATACATTAACTGACACTTGCAGAAAGAAGTACTCAGGTCTATGTGAACATACATGCATAGCGTGTGTGCCCTTAGTCCTTTTTCTGTACGCACACATGTACACGTCAGTCTTTCTCCAACCTTTTCTCTCCGTTATTCACGTTATGGGCGTGCCCAAGACACAAATTCGAATAACATTTACTCTCTGTTCGCTGCGTTTCCTTGTGCTCCAGCAATTACAAATGGTATCTGGAGATTCGCTCCCCCACAAAAAAGCCCACTGTTCCCCACCTATCTCGCCTGCGTCTGGTACTTTTCCAACCGTCCCTTCATCCTTGCTTCGTCCTTCTGTAGTGCAGCAGCAAGACTTTCAGCGCGGTGTTGGTTTACGCCTTAAGCAACTTCTTACTAGAGCTCTGCACGCTGAAATGCAAAGACTTCTGCACCGAAGCTTCCAATAGTGGCACACGACTCTTTCCACATCTCGCCATCCAACACGAAGAAGAGGAAGCTACAGGAGCTTCTTCTGCATCCGCACAGCCAGCACTGGGACAGGGAAGAGGAGCAGCGGGCACAATCGCTGCAGCAGCACTGGGGTCGCATAGTTGAAGGGGCTAAAGCAGGTCGACTGAGTGGTTCACCCCGAAGGTTATCCGCCGCCGAGTCACCTGTAAGTAACAGCACAGACGTCAACAGCATGCCGGAGTCAAAAGAAACTAAGCTGTTTTCCAAATCGGCTATCGCTCCAGCCAACTCTTCAGGAGTTGATGGAATTACTGTAGATCTCAGTGTCCTCCCGGTGGATGGAAACGCGGACCTACAGCTTGTCACACCAGAAACGTGACATCTACGAGCACAAAATCTTTGGTAGCAGACGAAGACGAAGAGAAGACAGAAATGCCACAACATGGAGAGGGAAAGAAAGCAAGAGAAAGTGCAGGGAGAGACAACAGCTGTGGAAGGGCCTGTAAACACCTCCAATAGTACTTTGGAGGTAACTGAAAGTAAACCATGCTCCACAGCAACGGCTGCTGCTCCACACAACTGTTCAGGAAGTTGTGGAAGTACTATAGATCCCAGGTTCATCCAGGTGCAGGAAAACGGGGACCTAAAGCTTGCCATACCCAACGAGTTCTTTATCTGTTGGAACCACCCGAGGAAAAGAGGACGGCAGAAACACCACAACGTGGAGAGGAAAGAAAGCAAGAGAAAGTGCAGGGGAGAGACAACAGCTGTGGAAGGGCCTGTAAGTAACAACACCTCCAATAGTACTTTGGAGGTAACTGAAAGTAAACCATGCTCCACAGCAACGGCTGCTGCTCCACACAATTGTGGAAGTTGTGGAAGTACTATAGATCCCAGGTTCATCCAGGTGCAGGAAAACGGGGACCTAAAACTTGTCATTACCCAATGAGTTTCTTTATCCTGTTGGAACCACCCGAGGGAAAGAGGACGGCAGAAACACCACAACGTGGAGAGGAAAGAAAGCAAGGAGATAGTGCAGGGAGAGACAACATCTGTAGAAGGGCCTCTAAGTAACAGCACCTCCAATAGTACTTTGGAGGTAGGTGAAAATAAGCCATGTTCCACAACGGTTGCTGCTCCACACAACTGTTCAGGAAGTTGTGGAAATCCTATAGATCCCAGGCTCTTCCAGGTGCAGGAAAACGGGGACCTAGAGCTTGTTATACCATACGATATTTTTAATACCAGCAAAAATCCCCTGGTAGCAGACGAGGAAAAGAAGACGACAGAAACACGACAACATGGAGAGAACATAAAGCTAGAGAAAGTGCAGGGAGAGACAACAACTATGGATGCGGCTGTGTTGTCACACACACCAGAAAGTTTCCAGCCGCCACTGGCATATATGAGCCATGGGGTAAGTGGCTCGACAGAAAAGAGAGCCCGGAAGTAAACGGGGGAGCCGTTGGAGGGATAGAAGAACGAGCGAACACTGATGAAGAGGAACGCGAGCAAGAGCACGTCTACGAAAATATTGACGAGTTATTAGACAAGTACAAAGAGGCAGCAGTTAACAACTTTCTGGAACAGTATAAGCTTGATTTGCCACCTCTACCAGATTTCGACACGAAGCCGGCAGGGCCTCTATCCGAAGAAACAGCGACTGCACAACGAATCGAAGAAGAAGTAAGAAAGCTCATCGCTCAGAAAATGCGAAAAGACATGGAAAACAAGCATAAAGCTGGAGTGAAGATCCTGACGTACAAACTACGAGACGCGCTGCGCCATGGAGCGGGTAGCTCAACACAGAGCATGGAAGATTTGGGAGAGCAAAGACCGAGCACACCTCGAATGATGGTGGAACATGTTTTTAAACACTTGAACCCCAAAGGTAAGAAGCAGGTGGACGAACATAGCGAGTCGGACGTAACAACCGAAGACGAGGGTAGCTTCCGTCGTCTGCATCGAAAGCTGAAGAAACTGAGAAAGAGAGAGACAGGCGATTATACCGAAAGCACAGCAAACCCGGACACTTTCCAAAAGCCATTGCAAAGGCAGAACGTCTCGCAAGAAAGATCCAGAAAAAACAGCTGAAGAATGAGAAACAGCCAACATGGGCATCTGCAGCAGCGGCAACCATGTTAGCAGCAGCGTCCACGGTTGATGCTGGAACTAGAAGCGCACAACATTAAACAAATGGTAAAGGAAAAGCTTGTAAATGAACTTGCAAACGCAGCAAACCAGTGAAAATCGAAGACTGATGCCAAATGCACGAAGGAATGAAGCCGTCTCCACATAAGACAAGGGTGGTAGAAACATATACCAAACCACAGAAAAGTACATTTTATGAATGTCATCTACCCGAGATTATGAAGTTCTCCAGATATCTTTGATTCACTGGAGGTAGTGCACAGTTTTGTTACCGTACGTGCCGTGTATATAATGAGGAAAAGTCCGAATAATACGCTGTTAATTGGCTGTACACAAAAAAATTGCAAGAAAGCAAGATCTAGGAATTTTACAGATGAAGAATTCAAACCGGATGTAGTATAAGACGTAGAAGACGATGGAAAAATGAGTCACAAAACGGAACGTACCACGTATGCGAATTAGAAATGGCAAAACGACACAGAACTACCGATGTGCACGTACGTACCTGGCACGCAATGCTGTTTTCACACTAAGAACATTTTTATTTTCTGACGTCCAGTATCGCCTCCTTACACGAAGTCTTTGCTAATGGAGTGTGACGGCGGACCTGGTATCGATCACAGTCATCCCCGCCACAGAGACAGCGAATTCGCTTATCTAGACGCATTCGTCTTTCTCATACATGCTTCGGTGATTGATGTGACTGAACCTGGCGTACATACGGCAAGCAATCGTATCTGTACGCCGAGTTGTATGCAGCTGTTGCTCTGAAATATGCTGCGGTTGGAAAAATTATCTAAAAACGTATCTGTCCATAAACTCCGCGGTGCAACGTACCGGTGAATACCGTGCCGGTGAACACTGGCTTGATCAGCAGTTAGAATCACGCTGCCTGTGAGAGTGAACAATTCACGGGCGACTGCGCGCATTCGGCACTCTCTTGCACGCATGTGCATCTACAATATATATTCGTAGAGACACCCATATATACACGTACATGACAGAATCTATCACTTTGTCTTTCCTATATATATATATATATATTGCAGATTCACACAAGGCGAACTAATGAGCGAAATTTGCTCTCAGCCGTTCTGGAAAAGCTCAAGCAGGAAGCACGTGCTGCAGCCAACTAAAGTAGAGCTTTCTGTTATTTCCGACCATGTCTGGGTGATTGCCTCTACACAAATCCAGCACACTGTGCTTGCATCTTACATCGTTTCTATCAACTTTTACAAGAATAGGTCTTGCTTCGCGTAGACTTAGAGGCTGCGGCAGCCCTGTGTTGACACCTTCGTTTATTTGAACAAAACTGCGTCAAATGCCAGTTCTGCCATTAAACTGCTATTACTACGACTGCTACTACTGCTAGCCAGCCATTATTGCCAGATCACTAGACAAACGCTTGTGCGTATTTGTGTGCCCTGTTTCTCCACCATACAATTCATAATGCGCATGTATTATGCATGTCTGTGTATATTGTATATAACTATGCAAGTCTATGCACTCACACGCCTGAGCACGGAGGCCAGCCGTTGGCAGACGTGTATGCGTCTTCGTTTGTGTGGAGATTCTAGACAGACACGTTCACATACTCCTGTATATACATCAATTACCGACCATGCGTGCCAGTATACATACACTAAAACTTCTATGTATCGTTATTGTAGTGGACGACTCCCACGTCTGGTGCGCCATACGAAAGAATTGCCGAAAAGTGAGTGGACATTGATTGGCTCCAGAAGGATTGCAAATTGATGTTGGGACAGCATACGAAATACACCAGTCTGTCGACCCACGTACGCGTAATGTGAACGCAGGTAGTCTCTGCTATGCCGGCTATTCATTAACCGGCGAAGTTGCTCCGCAGTCTTGTGTGACCGCACAGAGACGCCAGATACTCGTCCATCATGTACAAGAAAACAACGTAACCATGTCACATGCGTGTTTTTTCAGAAAGGTCAGCTTCAGTCGTTATCTACAGATATTTAGATCAAAGAGTTTAACCAGGATACGGTCACAATAATGTCAACTGTGCGCGCTTCTTTATGTAGTCGTGCGCACACCACCCTTTTCAACTGCTCTTCGGGGCTGGACAGGTCACTTCATGGTGCAGCAGATGTAAAGCACAGACGTATTTTATTGATCGAACACGTATATCCATTAGAGAGAAACAAATGCCTTTCAGAAAGGGCTTGCGCTGAGCAGCAGAAACAGTGAGCAGGCTTCAGTTTCTGTACGCCCGTACAAGCACACATTATGTATTCAGGTACGCGTGTAGGCCGATGCCCATTGTTTAACGCGTTTGAAAGTTTTCTTCTGTTGTTGCACAGAACGGATTCAAAGTCGAACAATGCATGAGAATGCCCTATATGAGCAGCGCTGTCTTTCTGTCGACCTCAGACTCACACCTGCTAGCATGTAAGGCAGCAAAGATGACACATTCTGTGTCGGGTGGCTGCGCCGCGCACCCACGAGTGCAAGGCCAGCGAGCCTCATTCAGCTCAGCGTTCCTGTCGAACAAAACGACGCTATGAAAAACAAGAGAAAGCGTACGCCACGCATTTATAAACGGTTACGAGGGCCTTTTAAATTGCAGGCAGGGGTACATCAGAGGTTTTGACCTGGGCACTACTTGTACGCGACAAGGAACACCAACTGCGCAAATGTAGCAGGACCAGTGGAAACAAGAGAAGGCATTTTTGTAAGGGTTTTTTGAATGTAAGGGCAGCTATACGAATAAGGACAGTGGCTAGCGTAGCGGTTGTTGGTAGTCACTGTTGGTTGTGGGAGGAGGCTCACGAGCCGGCAGTGCAGAGCGGTACATGAAGATCCTGGTTTCACTTGTGCGCCATTCACCATCAAATGCCAAAAGTGTTGACGTTGTTCTCCGTAACCTGCAGGAGTGTTACTGCAGGGAGTTGTTGAGATTAAACAAACATAGAACCGTAGGGGGGCATCGCACTTCATTGTCGTTGAGCGAACAAGTGGTGCAATCTTCTGTTTTTTTTTTATCACTAAATCAAGTATAGGAAAGGAAGCGCGTCGCTCGCCATCACTGCTGATGAACGAAAAGGCTACTAAAGTAATGCGCCTATCATATGCACTGTATACAGCAGGGACGCAAATGCAGGGTATATTCGTGATTGACATCAAGGAGAATAGTCAGTAATTAAAAATATCAGAGTACACATTGTAGTGCAAACGGTGCTATTGAAGGAATGAGCAGTGTGAAGTTAATTAGGAGTTCTGGCACTCTGAAATTCGTGAACAAACATGTTGGGTTTCAGGCACAAATCGCGAGTTTGCCCGTGAAAACCGTAACTAAAGTTCTAGCTGTATCGATAAGGCCTTAGTTTCGTTGACTCTGAGTGCATACTTCCGCTTAATGTTTCATGCACCCCGCTGTGCATCAAATAGATAGATCGATCGGAGACAGAAAATTTATTGTAAAAATTGTGGCTGCCGCGCTGAGGACCATCTCTCAACTCTGTTGAATATGAGGGGTAACGTCTTTAAAAATCTGTATTCAGTCTTTGAGAGTGATTTGACTGCCTTCGCTACACCACATATACGTCGTGGTGTTGGTAATGACTTTGAAATCTGAACTGCGACAAGGAAGTCTCGGGAGACCACTACAAAGGTGCAGTATGACTCTCCGCCTAATTAAATACGTTGCTCTAAGCGTTCACTTCCTCTCTCTTTCTCAGAACTATCGACGTTCATCACTGATGTTCTACTTCCGTGCCTGCACCCCCTCAAGTGAGGAAGCCCGTAAGTTGGTGTAAACAGGCGTCCTTGCCAATGAATTTTGTGCAGCATACGGATTTTGAACGAGAGTAAGACACGTCTAGAATGCACAACGGAGTTATACAGACATAGTAGTACGCCTGTACACTTTTTTTTGCAAATCCATATATCCACCTCCCTATTCTTTCCCTTTCCCCTATCTGTACCTATATATCTACTCAGTCCGTGTAGCTACGTGAGTGTCTTTCTATCCACCTATCTGTTTGTCTATCTACTTTCTCTGCCTCATTACCTTTCTTTCTTCATCTCTCTCTCTCTGTCTATATATATATATATATATATATATATATATATATATAAACATATGCGTATGTGTATCAACGTATACTTGCACTAGTACACTCATACACAGAATTCAGTATCTGCTGCTTCGAACGTGAAGTAAGAGGCTTCTAAAGTAAACGCGTAGCTTCCAAATGTTGCGGCCGCGCTTCGCCTCGTACGGATGGCAAGAAGAAAGCATCTCCCGTTCAGATACTGTGCACAGTATCTCTCTTGATTAGCACTCAGGTGATAATCTGTACTAGAGCAAGAAAGGCGGTAACGGAGTACTTTTATGAAACAGACCACAACGGAAGAGAAGAGAAAATTTTGCGAATGTATACTGAATTAGTCTCGATAGCAAAGGGGTCGTGAGGAGAAAAACCCCTTAATTTTCCTTTTTACTGACAAAGACCAAAAAGGCTTCATTCATAACGCGTCTGGTGTCCGCGAAAAATACAGGACACGTGCGCGCCGAACTTTCCTTCATTCAACGGAGACGAAACAGATGCTGTTTACAGTGTATATACACAGCAGCACACACCTCACATCGAGGCTTCTCTCTATTCGAGACGCACCGAGAACAGCCTGACCCGCAGGCAAGACGCTCACCGCCCGCCCACGACAAAACTACACTCTTCAATGTAGTGCGCCTTTGTCTTCCGTACTGGTTAAGCTTCAGCTTTCAGTCCACGAAATGTTGCCTCTTCCTGCAATACACCCTCCAAGCAACCATTGCTGATCTTCTAAATGATGGGTCCGTGATGAATTCATTCTCCCTCGTTGAGCTGTAAAGACATGTTCTCGGATAAGTAAAATGTCCCTGTTTCAAATGTCGGCTCACCCGAAAAGCATAATCGAGTCCTTTGGAGGTCCAGCGCCAATGGCGACAGGTCGACACAGAGTAACGACGAGATCTACTATGTCTGCGCGATACTAGCGCGCGCTGACTCTTGTGCCATATCTAATGTGTTGGCTTCTGAAAACTGAAGCAGCCGATTTTGGATTACCGCCGCAGCGCGTTCTTTTGGACTGTAAATGACACTGTCTGCGTCTCTTTCCATATCACTTGTTCGTCATATTATGAAACCACAGTCTCTGCCATGCATACTCGCTCAATAAAAGTTGGAGCGCCTATTGCATGCAGGTCTGCTTACAAGCAGAGATATATGTTTTGTGGTCGCCGAAGAAGTGTCACGACACCGCAGTAGTGGTTAATAAGTTGCTGCTAACGCAGTAGCCCGGACTGTAGAGTTGACATTACGTCACATCTTGTTGAAAGTGTTCGCACGATGGAGGTTATCACTGAACAAAAGTGCGAAGGCTGTACAGTTGTGGAGTGAGATGTATCTAATGATGCAGTTCGAGTCCTCAAGTGGTGCTTCGGAAAAATTTCCACAGATCGCATTTCGTGCGTGAGGCAGGCTTTTGTCTGCTAAAGACTGTTGATTCACTTCGAAATCAATCGAAGACTCTAAGGTGCTGCAAAGCCTAGAAAACGTGTAGCTCTGCTGAACTACGACGAATCTCTCCCGTTGGTTCGTTTAAAAGAAAAACAGCCCAAGTGTTCTTTACAAGCAAACGACCTTTTTGTAATGACAAGTTTTTCATGCCTCACATACATCTCGCAAAAGACCAGTATTGAGTCTCGGTGAATGGAGTACACACCAATTCAGAACAAGATAATCTCAAAGAGAAATCCTCACGGCGGACAAAGATACAATGCTGTCACGGTTCGCGGTATAACATCGACTCGACGTGGAAGAGAAGTGCGGAACAACCAGAAAGTCGTTTTACTTTACATGGGAGATGAAATGTAACATTTGGGGTTTTATTTCAAAATGTTTGTAGAAATAACTCAAAGCGTTAAGAGCGGACAGAAAGCGTGGCAGCGTAATGCAGTGCCAACTGTGAAATGGCCATAAACAACCCGCGCCTCCTGAACTGAGGCGGACGGTCGGAAGAGTAGTTGTCAGCTGTTTATTTCCAGCTTCCGGCAGGAACGGTACGGATCAGAAAAAAGGCCTCACACTCCTCCGCACTTTTGTTGTACTTCAACAGCGATATGTCGTCACTTCGCAGAAGTGTGTGTACGGGACAATGATGCACAGGACCAGCTGCGTAGAATGAATAGAAAGGCCGTGCGAAGGGACACTTCATATTGGAATTTTTAGTGAATAACATGCAAGCGACCGCCTCTGTTGTGTAGATATGTCTGCACAGCAGCAAGCCGACCTCTGCGCGTACAGCTACAACGAGTGCGGAAAAAAGCCCATCTAGAGAATATATTTACAGAGGTCAGCGTGTCGCATAAGAGGCTGCAGACGTTCTTCACAAGCGCCTTCGTAATGACGACTTCTGCAGACGAAATCAGAGACATCCAGGCATTGGAGAAAAAGAAGTTGAGCGATTACAAATTGTCCTTCCCTAACACCGTAGAATAAATACGTAAATCCGGCCTACTAGTCATCTCTCTGCGGGACGCGGCTGCTTCTCAGAAGTGTCTGTTTTGTCCTATCTTTTGCATGATGTGTTTATCAGCAAAATCGAGGGTTTTGTAGTCCGTCCGACGGAACTATTGCAGAAGAAGAATAGTTGATTCTTCTGTGTCGGCCTTCCACAATTTTTGTTGTAGGCAAATAAGTGGGCCGCTGATTTACTTAGTGGAATTCACGTAACAGCTTTCTCTCCGGCTCAACAAAATGAGAACGTTAGATTCATCGACATGTGCACGGACTTCCGTTTCGCTTGTCATGTCTCGTGTCTTCGGGCAGCATCGCCGCGCGGGCGGTTTTTCCCACAAAGGCATCTCACGTCATAGATTAAGCAGTATTCTTGTGCGATTATATCAACCTTATATATATCTATATATATATATATATATATAATATATATATATATATATATATACATATATATATATTTATATATATATATATATTGCTAAGTTATGTTTGATACCCTGCAGAATACAGCTTTCCAGAAAAGTGAAATCACCGAGACGCGTTTGCGTGAGGACAGTGGCGCCACAGTGACAAGTATTCGCAGCGGAACCGAGGAAGGGCAGCTGATTTCGACTCGAAGCACGACAGACTCCTCCAGTAACTGTCAACTGCTGATTAGAAGCATTACGTGTTTTCTAGAGTAGCTGTTGCACAGACGTACCTCTCGGACCTCTACGCTGGCTCTCTACAGACGCGGATATGCATACGAAAATTCATACAAACGAAGACGCAAAGAGATAAAAAGCAAACCTATGGGTAGCGACCTGTTGATGGTGGGAGCAGCTATTTTCATATGCGGGGCCAACACTAGCGAAGGAGAGATATACGCTGCTGGGCTACTCACCCTCTCTTTTTTCAAATAACACGACCCGCCACTTTGACTCATAGAGATATGCGTACGTGTGTGCAAGCACACACTCCACACAATCCGCAGTGCAGCTTTCCTCACGTGCACTCTACTAGAAGAAGCGTTCTATAAACACTATTCAAGCCATTTAATACATATCTAAGCATATATATATACATCTATATGTTATATATACACACTGCGGCCATCAGCCTTTTGATACGTATATATATATATATATATATATATATGATGTACCCAAAGTGCTGCTGTCAAGGCCACATACACATTGCGGCCATCAGCCTTTTGATACGTATATATATATATATATATATTATATATATATATATATGATGTACCCAAAGTGCTGCTGTCAAGCCATCTAACGTATGATGTGAAATGGGTTTTGCTGCGGCTACGAGTCTGTTCGTGTGCTCTACTTGGCGATTGGTGCAGAACCAACTGCTGGAATACACTCAAGCATCACAACTAGATCTCCATTCGTTTCAACATGGCTCGCCCCGCCAATCCTCTTTCTCTCACTAGGTAGAGACAACTGTCGACGTTTGTCTATATGGACGTAGATAGTCTGCGTGTAATCCTCTACATACAACATATATATACATACAAGTATATCCACGTCTACTATACGTATAAATATGAATAAATATATATATATATATATATATATTATATATATATATATATATTATATATGGTGTAGAATGAGATAAGTGGGAAGACAATTCACAGATACGTCACTGACAAGGTCTTCGCTGCGAAGAAAGAGCGACCTCAAAAAGGAAAGGGCAAGAAATATCTCGTGTGTTACACGAAGTCATTTGAGTGGAACTGTAGCGAAAAGCTACCTTTGCCTTTAAGACGATGCGCAGTAAATTTCGTTTCCTCCAGAACTTTTGCCAAGACCGTCTTCAACCGCCGCGCCCCCACATTCGCATTCGCTGCGCGCACCAGACAGAGAAAGACATATATATATATATATATCGAGAGAGAGAGAGAGAGAGAAAAAAAAGAGAAGGATACATATGCATATATATATGTTACATGTGGTCATCCGCGTGCATAGTATAGTTAGTACACAGTAGATACGAAGAGAGACGCTAAAGGAAAGAAAGAAACACGTGTCTATACACAATAGATATACAAACATGATGTGGGTTTCTGGTCTCTTTGACTCCAAGTGGAGGTGGGAGACGTTTCCTAAAAAGATGTATATAATCGGAGTCTCTGCTATGTAGAGACGGCGTTCGTATGTGTTTACTATGAGCACAGAACAGCTCTTCGTAGGCACATATGTATATGCCGGGCAGCAGCGTCTATGTACAACGCACGTGTGAAAGCACATTGGCTGTAGTTGAAGATATATGAACACAGAGAGAAGCACCCCTGCACGCTTGCAGTAAAGAAGAACACCAATGACAATAGATCGTAGATAATCTGCAACAGCAGCTCATTTCGCAAGACAACACTCCTTTTTGAACTGAGACCCAAAAGTCGAAGCTCGTTTGTTGAAGGGAACATTGGGAGTCTTCACAGAGGAGATTCCCACGTTTGAACAGAAGAAACAGACATCCCGAGATACTTCCTCTCTGTCTTCTCTCTCTGTCGTATGAATCAATACGCAGGGTTTGCTTCCAACACAGAAAAACAGGAGTCAGAGAACAAGTAGAAAACGAGAAAATGATTTCACTCTTCTGCAAGACAGAACAGATCTCAGGGCAGACGTGTGCTGTCTACTGAAAGAGAGAAACAAACAGAAACAGCAACTATGGACAAGCAAATTGTGGAAGAGGTACTTGTATTGAGGTGGAAGGCAATACGCGCGATTTCTCGGATGCCGTCTTCTGCGAAAAGGAGCTTCACTCCTTCCTGCAGCAAAAGAGAGAGAAGAGAATAGCAGCAGGTGCTGCAGTAACTGCTGCAGCAGGTGCTGCAGCATTTTAGACAGTTGAGCAACATCACTGCCAGCAGCGAAGGTAACAGCACCACAGCAGCAGCAGTTCTTCTCGAAGAGGCAGCAGCACTGGAAGAACTAGCACAGCTAGTTGGACTCATCATAGTAGAAGAAGTAGCAGCAGCAGTGGTGATAGCAGCAGCAGCAGCAGTCGTGATAGCAGCAGCAGCAGCAGCAGTCGTGATAGCAGCAGCAGCAGCCAGTCACGTTAGAAGAACAAGAAGAAGAAGTCATAAATCCACAATATGTATACCTACACATATCTCTATATATGTGTATGTATATATATATGTATGTGTATATATATGTATATGTATACATAGTATGTGTATATATATGTATATGGATGTATTATGTATGTATACGTCTATATATATATATATATATATATATATATATATATGTGTATACTATATATGAATATGTATGAATACGTATTCGTGGGTCGCAGAGACATATTTCCTGGAGAATGCAGGCGTCTCCCTTCTTCGGAGTCGAAAAGAGAAAGGGAAAGAGAGAAAGAATTTACAGGTCGAGAGACACACAGAGAGACAGAGAGAGACGCAGAGAGAGGGAACGAGAGACAAAGAAAGCGGATGTGCTGCTGCTGCTGCTGCTGTTGCTCTTTCTCGTTTCCATCTCGCTGCTACGGTGATGCTGCAGCTGTAGAGAGGGAAGAAACGTTCAATCTCACCGTCGCCAGAAGAGCCTCTTGCTGCTGCAGCAGATTATACTGCGTCTCTGAAACCAGCACGCAGCACCAGCGCAGCAGCGGAACAGACCCCACAGCAGCAGGACCGAGGTAATGCAACAGAACCAACAATACAGCAACAGCAGCAGATAGCAGCAGTAACATACAGCAGCAGCACCACACAGCAACAGCAGCAGCCTACAGCAGCAGCAGCAGCACCACACAGCAGCAGCAGCAACCCACAGCAGCAGCAGAAACCTACAGCAGCAGCAGCAGCCTCCAGGAGGAGCAGCAGCCTACAGCAGCAGCAGCAGCCTACAGCAGCAGCAGCAGCGTACAACAGCAGCAGCAGCCTACAGCAGCAGCAGAGGAGGACCAACCGGTTAATATTTGAAAAAAATCCTCTTCTGTTAGAGGCTTCAGATCGCATCGCACCGGCAGACGTCCCTGAAGAAGAAAAGCATATACAACGAGAGCAATTTAAAGTGATCTATGACAACTCGTTGCAGCATAATTCTCTTCGCAGCATCTATAGATATATACATCCACATACACTTATATTCATACACATATATGCCTACATATATATATATATATATATATATATATATATATATATATATGGCCATTAAGACCGCAGCGGAGGATCCACAAACATTGACGTGTACACCTTAATATCTCTATATTTCTACACAGAGAAAAAGACAGAAGTATTACATCAACATACAGACAGTATATATATATATATATATATATATATATATATATATATGTAGAGAGAGAGAAAGAGAGAAAGAGAGAGGGAGAGAGAGAGAAAGGGAGATATTTATATATATATATATATATATATATATATATATATATAGATAGATAGATAGATAGATATAGATACGTTGGTATCGATACATGAGTAGTAGAGATGTATAAAAATGAAGATACGTGCATAAGTAAATGTATATGATTGAGTCACTACGTATGAAGATCTATAAACATCGTATACATGAACTTGTGCAGACTCAGACAGGCATATACGCAGAGACAGCTATACGCGTAGATGTATATGGGTATGTATATACACATACCGAGAGATTAATACATAGACAGATGCATAGATAAATAGGTGGATATTAAGAAGATATTTAGACAGATGAATAGAGACGTAGACCAGCCACATATATACGTAACTACGCAAATAGAATACATAAATATATACACAACCATATACCGAGAGAGGTATATACATATAAATACACAGAGAGAGAGAGGGGGATAGAGAAGTATGTAACAAGAAGGGGGAAATTGATAGACAGGCACATAACATGAAGAGATACATATATATATGAATATATACACATGTGTACACAGGAGAGATATATGCAGCAGCAGCAGCACTAAGAGCGTTGAGCTTTTTTAGAGGAAAGCAGCAGAAGTACGTGGGAGAGCAGCAGCAGCAGGAACAGTTACTGAATGCTCTTGAGCATGTGGGAGGAGAGAACAGGCGGAAGTAGAGGAAGAAGAGAAGGAAGAGATCTTCGCAGCTGAGAGAGCAGCTGCAACAGCAGAATCAACCTTGCGTGATATACCTGCAGCTCGGGAATGATATCGGAGGGTTTACTCGCAAGGAAGGAGCCTGTATTAACAGCAGCAGCAGTTACAAAGATACCTTCAACAAATACTTCTTGTCCCGATATATACATATATATATGTATACGTAGGTAGATATATATGCACAGACATAAAATATACGCAGATATATATATATATATATATATATATATATATATATATATATATATATATATATATATATATATGTATACATATATATGCAATCTATACATGTACATATACATCCGTACGCATGTATCCACGAGACGAAGAGCAGAAGCAGAAAGAGAAGAAGAGTAAGAAGAGGAAAAGGAAAAATAGTTTAGCAAGAAGAGAAGACGAAGGTACACAGGAAGGCGGAACAAAGAAGACCAGAAGCAGCAGCGTGTGAATACGAGAAGGACGAGGAGAAGAAGAGAGAATTTAATAAAGAGAAGAACGGAAAAGAAGAAAAGTAGAAACGCATATGAGTAAAAGAAGAAAGAGTATACGGAAAGAGGAAAAAGAAGAAGTTTATGAGTAGAGAAGAAGGACGAGTATATGACAGGGGAGAAGGAAGAAGAAAAGAAATATATAAGTACATATATATATATATATATATATATATATATATACATACAGGAAGAGAAGAAGAAGTATACGAACAGGAAGAGAAAAAGAAGTATATGAATAGGAAGAGAAGAGTGCTAGGTAGTGCTAGCAGCAGAGAAGAATGATAGTCGAATAAAAGATGACAGAGCAGCACAGCAGGAGAGGAATCAAAAGGGAAGATATTCTATAGAAAATGTAAAGTAGAAAGATGGACTATTCAAACCAAAATCAATCTTTTGAGAGAAAAACCCTGTCGCAGCAGCAATAGAAAACGCTGAACTGGCGGTACTCCTACTCATCAAAACAAAAGCAGCAGCAGCAGCAGCATATACTGACAGCAGCATATATTAACAGCAGCATATAGATATACATACCAGCAGCAGTATATACTCCCAGCACCATTTATTAGCAGGAACATATATTAGCAGGAGTTTGTATACCCGCAGTACATAATTGCAGTAGCCTATATCAGAAGTCGTATACATTAGCAGCAGTATATACTCCCAGCACCACATCCTTCCAGCAGCATATCTTGTTAGCAGTAGCAGATATTAGCAGCAGCATCTATTGACAACGTATAGAAGCAGTATGTAGTAGCAGCACTCTATACCCCCAGTACCACATATCAGTAGTATTGTATACTAACAGCAGTAACAGGCATTAGCAGCAGTAAATACAATTCCAATAGTAGTCTTCATTATTAGCAGTAGCGTGTAGGAGAAGCAGGAAATACTTCCAGCACCATATATTAGCAGTAGTATATATTAGCAGTAGTATATATTAGCAGTAGTATATATTAGTAGTATATATTAGCAATAGCATATATTAGCAGTAGTATATATTAGCAGTAGTATGTATTAACAGTAGTATATATACTGACAGTGGCCTTTATCAGCAGTAGCATATATTAACAGCAACGTATAGAAGCAGTATGTATTAGCAGTCTATATACGTCCAATAGCATCTATAACCAGTAGCGTACTTTAGCAGCTCTCTATACTTCCAGCAGTATATAGAAGCAGCAGCATATATATAAGCAGTAGCATCTACACGCAGCAGTATACATTAGCGGTATATATTAGGAGCAATATATATACTTCTAGGAGCATATACTCCTAGCAGCATACATTCCCAACAGTATATATGAGCAGTGGTATATCATAGACACAGCAGTATATACTCTCAGTCGCCTATATATGTTTGCAGCAGTATAGATACGTCCAGTACCACATATTAGCAGTCGAATATATTGCTAGCACAATATACTCCCAGTAGCGTATATTAGCAACGCTATACATTCCAGCACCAACATATATCTTTCCAGCAGTATTCATCCTTCTTGCAGGAAATATATGAGAGCTGCAGCGTGGGTGTATCGAGATGACAGTCATGCTCTCATCGCGTGGAATTAGAAGAAAAGTAGAGGGGGAACTTGAAGAGCCTCTGGGGGATTATCTACGAAGAGACAAAAAGAATGACATTGGGATTGAACTGCATACAGAAGGAAAGAAGAGATGTAGTGCTGAGAAGACGTGGGCATGAAAGAGCAGCAGCAGCAGCAGCAAGGATGATGCAGCAGAAAATAGGCGACGTAGAGCTCCGCTGCGAGGGAAAAAGTACATATCCACAGATACATACAGAGACATATATATATATATATATATATATATATATATATATATATATATATATATATATATATATATATATATATATATATATATATATACGTAGATAGAAAGGCAAATATAAATATTTAGAGAGACCTACATATATATATATATATATATATATATGTATATATACATATAGACGAGAGAAGATGTACATATCCAAAGATATAGACAGAGACATATACATATATATATATATATATGTATATGCGTACGTAGATAGAAAGGCAAATATAAATATTATGTACACATATACATATACGACTGCCAGAAGGAATGATGATATTAGTAGCTGTAGTAGTATCATAACACTAGTAGTAGGAGGAGAGCATTGCGACTATTGATAAGAGCAGTAGTACTAATAGTAGTACTAGTGATAGTAGTACTACCAGTGACAATACTAGTAGTAGTAGTAGTAGTAGTAATAGTTGTATCAGTAGTAGTAGGAGTAGCAGTAGTAGTGTAAAAGTAGTAATAGTAGTAGTAGTGATAGTAGTAGTAGGAGTATAAAAGTAGTATTAGTAGTAGTAGTAATATCAGGAAAAGCAGTATGATGATTAGTATGAAGTGTAAGCCTACTCGTATACAAGCAGCGTATAGAAGTAGTAGTTGTCCTCGTACTGTAGTGGTATTATAGTCGTTGTATGATTGAAGTAGTAAGGTAGTAGTAGTAGTCGTATACTAGTACAGTAGTAATAAGAGGAATAGTCGTCATTATAGTAGTACGAGTCATACGAGTTGTATCAGTATAGGAATAGTAGGAGTAGTGATAGCAGTAGTGTAGGAGCAGTAGTAGTGACAGTAGTAGGAAGAGTAGGACTAGTAGGAAGAGTAGTCATAGTAGGAGAGCAACTGCGATTATCATTGTTGTTCCGCATAGGAGTAGTAGTGAGAGTAGTAGCACGTGAAAGGAGTAGTACTATAGATGTAGTACTTCTCTTCCTCCTACTCGTACTACTAATACTACCACCACTAGTAGTAGTACTAGTACTACTAGGATAGAAGAAGTAGTATAGATGTAGTAATAGAAGTACTACTGCTACTACTACAGCTGTAATAGTATTCAGAAGAATAGTAGCAGTATTACTGTAGAAGTCACACATATGTAGTAGAAGTAGTAGTAATAGTAGTAGTAGTACTAGTATTAGTACTAGTAGGAATAGTAGTAGGAGTATTACCACGACTCCTACGAGTAGTAATAGTACTGAGAGTAGTCGTAGTAGTAGTAGTAGTCGTAGTAGTAGAAGTAGTCGTAGTAGTTTAGTAGTCGTAGTCATAGTAGTAGTAGTAGTCGTACTAGTAGTAGTAGTCGTACTAATAGTAGTTGTCGTAGTAGTACTGTAGGAGTGGAATAGTACTAGTAGTAGTGGTAGTCGTATAAGTAGTAGTAGTAGTAGTACTAGTATAGTAGAAGTGATATAGGTGTAGTAGTTATAGTAGTCGCAGTAGTAGTAGTAGTAGTAGTAGTAGTAGTAGTAGTAGTATAGGAGCAGCAGTATTAATAGTACTAAGAGTAGTATGAGTAGTAACAATATGGGCAGTAGGAATAGTAGTAGGAGGAGGAGAACAGTGTTATCACTATTAATCGGAGTAGTCGTAGTAGTGTAGTAGCAGTAGTAGTATAAGGAAGAGTCGTAGTATCACTAGTAATACTAGTCGTAGTACATAAGGTTGATGAGAGTGTTAATGCGAATAGTACTGGTAGCAACATTCCTGCACGTAATACCAGAAGAACGACGCGGGGAAGGAGAAGCAGTGTAGAGAGAAGAAGTAATAGTAAGAAAAGAATTCGACGTGCTCACCGAAGAAAAGAGAGAATTGCCAGTGAAATGCAAGGAAGAAGAAGAAGGAGAAACAGAGATGAAAGCGAAGGTGTATGTTTGTGTGGGAAGGAAGCAGTGCGATAAGTCATCATCACAGGGGGAGGGAGAAGTGTCGCAACATCAGCAGCAGCTGCAGCAGCAGCGCATGCAAAGAAAGTACAGACGTGATCTCGTCCAGTATGACAGCAGCGCCAGAAAACATTGAAACAGACGGACAAGAAAGAGAAGGAAGTTTGCAATCTACTTCTGCGAAGATATATTTCAATCTGACACGAGATACAGAGACACGGAAACACACAGACACAAGGAGACATAGAGACAGCAACAGGGAAAGAGACACTTATACATATATATATATATATATATGTATATGTGTGTATGGACAGTGTTGTTGAGAAATGATAGAAGTGTTTGCAGGCAGCAGTTTTGACATGTGTATAAAAGAGAGACATCTTGACTCTGTATGTGCTGCTGTCTCCTTCGATCTGTGTGGGGCCCTCCTGTTGCAGCAGCAGCAGCATGAAGAAGACAACCACTGTGCGTCTCTTCTGTTTGCTGCTGCATGCAAGGAGATTCTACCTCGTATGTAAACCTTCGGCGAAGCTACCATAGAGACACAGAGAAAGAAGTATATATCTACCCACCAGAGTTTCTTTCTACCTCAACAACAAAGAGAGAAGAAAGGACGATGTATTGTATAACATCTCCACTAAGAGACAAAGAAATCCGATTTTTTCGACAAATTGACTTCTGCCTTCTTCTTCTTCTTTTTCATTGGGTTGTCTCTGCGTAGCTGCTTCTGTGTTACTGTCTCGTCTCCTCACCAGAGGCCATGAAGAGAATATGCTCCGTGTGAACACACCCCACACATGTCTCCACGGAGGTGCCTTCCATCAGCGTCAGCAACTCCCGCTGCACTCCTACCTTCTTCGAGCGAAATGCAGAAGATACATCTACTGCACGAAGAAGACAGCATGACACACCTCCAAGCCCTTCATTATCTCTCTCTCTAGATATATATATATATATATATATATATACATATATAGATATTGATACAGTGTCCCTGGTGCATGCACATCATCATGCTATCACGTCCACCACCTACTCCTTCGAAGAGACAGATATGTAGAGACAGATACAAACGAGTGATAAGAGGCAGAGATGACGATAGAATCAGAGAAAGAGTAAAACATACGCATCTATATAGGCAAGTATATGTCTATATAAATCTCTATCTATATGTATAGAGGAGCATGTGGAGGTGAATAGGTATTCATATGTGACATACATGTATAGACGTGGATATATAAGGGGGTGTAGGCAGGCAGGTACTCAGAGATACGGAAGTCTGGTATAGAAGCATGTATCAGAGAGAGAGAGAACTATGTGTATCTATCTATCTATCTATCTCTATATATATAAATATATCCATGAATATATTCATATACATATCCACGTATATATATATATATATATATATATATATATATATATATATATGTATAGACAGAGAGAGAGAGAGAGAGAGAAGGGTGAGAGGAGCGAGAGGGAGAGAAAGTAGAGTAACGCGTAGAGGAGAAAGAGAGGCACCTTTCAGTGCTTCTGCAGACAGAGTTATATCCACAGATGTTTAGAAGGAGACGAGACAGCTGAGGAGACGAGACAGCTCACGTTACATATACACAAAAAACATGCAGCAAGACCTCCTGCTGCTACCTTCCACCCAATACGCAAAAGTCCAATCTTCTGGGAGAGAGAGTCTGCCAGATGACTCTTCTCTCTCTGCCTCTATTACTCCACATTTCCCTCTCGATCTATCTCTTTATCTCTCTCTCTCTCTCTATTTTTGTCCCTATCTAACTGTCTGTCTCTCTATATATACCGACACACTAGCTCTTTTCCTCTGCCTCTTTCTATACATACACAAATACACATGCTCTCTCTCTCTCCCTCTCTCTCTCTCTCTCTCTCTCTCTCTATATATATATATATATATATATATATATATATATAGCCCTCTCTCTATATAATCTCTCTATATATATATATATATATATATATATATATATATAGCCCTCTCTCTATATAATCTTTCTATATATATATATATATATATATATATATATATATATGTATATATAGGTTCTTTTGCTGAAAGAGGCACCAGCAATTTTGAATGGGAGTGAAAGATGCGTGTACGTGAAGAGAGAGAGCGTCCTGCAGTAGCAGAAGCAAAAGGAAAAGAAGATAAGAAGAAAAGGAAGAAAAGAATACCTCCTGCGCGGTCTTCAACAAGTTTGTCAAATTCATCAAGGAAGACGATGCCCCTCGTTTCTGCTGCTTCTCTCGCTCTCTCTCGCACTTCATCCGTATCAGTCTGCAGCAGTACATACCTCCTTCACCAGGAGCAGCAAATGACTTATTCAGCATCAAAAAGAAACAGCAACTAATTGATATATATATATATATATATATATAGCTAAAGGACATTTTCTATACAGCTTCGCACGTGCATGTAAGGAACGGAACGTAGACTGTAGAAACAACCTGTCAAACGCATTGAAGAAGACACAATAAACTGCCCTTCCCCACCCACAAATACACTCCTTGTTCCCGATAAAGAGCTATCTGAAAGAGAAGGATAGATGCACATATACATATGAATATATCTGCCTGCAGCCAGGCGTGCGCGTTTTGCTTTCTCGCGCGTCTGTCCGAAGAAATAATTAACCCTCTCTCTCTCTTCCTCTGGATATAGAGTTATACATGTATGCTCAATTTCATATTTTCAACCCTATGGATGCAAGTTCTCTCTACACTTCCAACGAAGATTCTTCACACTCATACAACTCTTCTCTCTTTTCCCTCTCTCTACACTTATACACATATCTATATATATATATATGTATATATATGTACGTATGACCTCATTCTCCATGTATTCCTGTATATATATACATAGAGAGAAAGAGGGGGAGCGACAGAGGCTGCATCTAATCTGTGTAGCACAGGACGTCTAATGCTCATTGGAGTGCTATTTTCTTTACAAAGATACAGAGACACACAGCATTTTACTCTTTATAAAGGCGGAAAAATGCTGGATACCGCGTGGTGTAGCTGTACGGAAGGAGATGCAGACTCTCTGCGTGCATACGTCTCGCGGTGTGCAGGTCATTCCCAATGAAGTCACTTTTATTAACGCCCCTCTCCCCCCCTCCTCTTTGTCTTCTACTTGCACGGTGCTGCCCCTTTCGCTGCGTTCTTGCTTCTTCTGCCATCCCCAACTGCTGCTGCTGTGCTGCTGCTGCTGCTGTGCTGCTGCTGCTGCTGTGCTGCTGCTGCTGCTGTGCTGCTGTGCTGCTGCTGCTGCTGCTGTGCTGCTGCTGCTGTGCTGCTGCTGCTGCTGCTGTGCTGCTGCTGTGCTGCTGCTGCTGCTGTGCTGCTGCTGTGCTGCTGCTGCTGCTGTGCTGCTGCTGTGCTGCTGCTGCTATCGCTACTGCTGCTGTTGCTGCCGATTTTGCTGCTGCTGCTGTGGCTGCAGGCGTTACCATTTCATTAGCGAAGTGATCCGTTATAGCGGCGACGGCCTTCTTCACGCTGCATGCAGCAGGTGCACCAGCAGCAGCAGCAGGTTCAGCAGCAGCAGCACGTGCAACAGCAGCAGCAGCATCCTTGGCCTTACAATTTGCTGCTGCTCTTGTCAGCACAGAAAAACGGGCGCTCTCTATTATCCCCGTACGAACGCATGCCGCTCTCTTCATATATACGTAGAAGACACTCTCTTTAACATCTCCACTATATTAATATATGATAGACGAATATATATATATATATATATATATATATATATATATATATATATATATATATACAAGCGTATATGAATATATACGTAAATATATACATGTGTATATGTTGGATTTTTCCTTCTCTGTCCCTTTGCATGCACATGAACTCGGTGGAGGACAAAGAGAAGGCATGCATGCAGCGAAGTTTAAAGGAGAGTCGCCTTTCTAACATCGACGTCAACGAGCAGCACTCACATCAGCATACCACTACGAATGCTTCTCTATTCAAATTTCACATTCAGCTAGCTGCATGCACACCTCCAGGCACAACAGATGTTGAAAACGTCCTAGATACAAACGAACGTCTACATCTATTCGCATGCATTCATCTATACGCACACCTGGAGACCATACACAGAGAAGGGAGAAAGTGCTGGAAGCACTGTCCCTTCTTTTCTTCATTTGGCTGCTGAGCTGCTGCATGCGTTGCCTCCTCAAAAAAGAGAGAGAAGGCAACGCTTCGTACATAAATCCTGTGCATACAACTATATACATATGAATATATACAGATATATCATATGGTTTATATATATTAGATATTTCATATGTATATATATATATATATATATATATATATATATCTTATGTTTCATATGTATATTACATGCTTCGTATATATATATATAGTATAATATATAATTATTTAATATTCACCTCTATGTACATAGCATCATACATGTATATATCATATAGCTACAAGGATGGCTATGTACACTGAATATATTGCATGTAGCTACCTAGCCTCATGATGCAGATAGTGTATATATATATATATATATATATATATATATATATATATATATATGTATATATATGTATGGATATAGATAAACTTCAGCGATATGCATGCTATGTAGAGATGGGTAAAGGGACAGTAAAATTTATAAATATAAGAGGGATATAGATAAACTTCAGCGATATGCATGCTATGTAGAGATGGGTAAAGGGACAGTAAAATTTATAAATATAAGAGGGAGACAGAGATAGATATACACTCATATACGTGGATAGAGAGTGATATGCATATAAATATACAGGTTCACATATAAATTTAGAAAAAGATAGAGAGAAGAACAGAATCATACGGATGTACTGTGAAGTAGATGTGCGTACGATAATTTCTTTTGCTGCGGGAAATCGTTCATTCCTCCTGCTGCTTGGCTTCCCGCAGCAGTAGTGCCGAGCAAATGCGGAAGAGGTAAGGAGAAGGCGAGTCCATGTGCTGCAGCAGCAGCAGGAAAGCGCCTGCTGCTTCCTGCATGTCTTCCTGCTGCTGAATCTGCTAGAGGGCGTAGCAGCGAGTTGCCCTTGCTGCTGCTGCTGCGACGCGGAGACGCAGCCTTCTGCAGAGACGCCAGCAAATTCATCAAGAGATCCTGCGGCCCGTCTCCTCCCCTCAGGCTGGAGACAGCCCCACAGGAAGCAGCAGCAGCAGCAACAGCACGCATGCAACAGCAGCAGGACAGCAGCAGCAGCACGGATGCAACAGCAGCAGGACAGCAGCAGCAGCAGCACGCATGCAACAGCAGCAGCACGCATGCAACAGCAGCAGCAGGACAACGACTGCAGCAGGAGCAGCAGCAGCATTGGAGATGCTTCCCCACACAGCTGGAGACAGCAAGAGCCGCGTTCAAGACGAAGCACCAACAGCAGCAGTTCATTCTGTAGGGGTCACAGACATACTTCTCTGTCATTCCCTACACACACATATCTCCTTCCTTCTCTCTCTTTATATACGCACAGATGAATATTCAATATTACGCCTCCAGTGATCCCCGCAGGATATACGAGCAAGCCACGCTATCCATAAAAAATACAGGAACCCGCACAGTCTCCACAGCATCACCCCTGAAAAGCTTTCTTCTTCGTCTTCTTCGTCTTCTTCTTCTTCTGCTCCTTCTTCTTCCGTTTCTTCCTAAGGCAGCAGCAGTCGTGGTGGGGCTGCAGCAGCAGCAGCAGCTGCTGATGGATTTCTTTTCTTTTCGCTATACACAGCCTCACCATCGTTCTGTTCCAGTCATCTTCTAAATAGAAGAGCTCACTATTCTCTTTGTCATCAAGTTTCCTTTCTACCGCTTCTTCTGTTGTTCTTTGCTGTTCATCTCTTTCTTCTGTGTCTTGGACATGCTCTTTTACAGACGCAGTTAATTCCCCTTTTTCTTTCCCTTCAACAGTCCTCTTTTCTTTTCATTGGCACGCTTCTTTTTCCACAGTCTCTTTCTCCTTTCTTTCTTTCATTGCAACAGGGACAGATGTCTTCTTGTCTCGGGCCGCTCTTTCGATTCACCGATGTGCTGCTGCTTTTTATTTGAACGGTCTTTGCATTTGCTGTTTGGTTGGTGTCCCTCTGCTGCAGTCTTCTTTTGCTGCTGCTTCGTCTTCTGTTAGTTCTGCTGCTGCTTCTTCTTCTGCTTCTTCTTCTTCTTTTGCTTCTTCTTCTGCTGCTGCTTCTTCTATGGATAACTTACAGCAAGTCTTCTTCGATAGTTACATCAACATCGTCGAGCTTCCCCTCCTGCAGCGCATGCAGCAGTGAAGAAACGCAAGGAAGAGATAGGGAGTCGCAAAAGAAAGGAAAAGAAGGATAAGGAAGTCCACATGTGGAGTGGAAACGAAAAATCGAGCTGCAGGAAGTGGCCTGCATGCAGCAATAAAGAGAAAAGAAGAAACGAGAAAAGAAGAAAAAAGAAAGTGGTAGAATAGAAGAAGTAGACGCGAGGTGCACTCGAAACCTCCAGTATACGAAAGGCCCTGAGGAAAAGCGACTACTGTTGAAGTGGAGGAGTCACGCTTGCGAAACATGCTGAAAGATCTGCCTAGAGAAGCATATGAAAATAATGCTATGACGGAAAGAGGGGAAAATAGGATTTTGCAAAGTAGCGGAAAGAAGAAAAAAGAAGAGAACAATGCCTTTTAAGAAGAAATGGAGCAAAGAGAGTCCTGAGGCACAGCAGGAGACCACCGCGTCACCCCACACCACTTGGAGTGTACGTACACCGCACAAATCTCGCCAGAAGAAGTGGGTAAGAGAGAATAGCAGGAGGGAGAAACGAAGAAGAAGAAGAAGAAAAAAAAAAATGAAAGAATAAAAAGAGAAACCGCAACAGCACCAGAGGAACCTACTTTAATCATCGCAATAACAACCTCCACTGCATCTTGCAGCACTCCCTCTGCTCGCAGCGCCTCTGCCTACGAAGCAACAGCAGCAGCAGCAGCAACGCACCGTGTTCTGGCGTGTCAGGAAAACGACTGCATCATACTGCTTCTCAGGGGTGGTGTATGTACACTGCGGAAGTCAGATGATGAGCACGGAGTGTCCACAGACACCACAACAACTGCTTTAACGAGCAGTCAAAAAAAGCGTTTCTGGAGTGTACCTACAGCCGAAATTTGTGCCGTCTGGGGGATATTGTGGCGTGCGCATGCACTCAGGCGACAGCATGCGAAAGTAATGAATTGCAGCAGTGAGAGGAAAGTGAGGACGTGCGTTTCCTGTGTACAGACACCGCACGTCACACACAGACAGCGCGTCGTCTGCATAATGCGGCTCTATGAGTTTCACTGACACGAGAACTGCGATGCTCCAGGCGGATATGATTCTGCGGATATGTACAGTCGAGTGGGAACGTCATTATGTTGTTGCTTATCAGGTCTACGTACATCACACTACAGGTGGACATGGACCGCGCACTGGAAGCTCCCCCCCAAGACGTAGACATCGTCATTACATACCACTTTCCTCAATGCCTTTTCAGAGGCCTCTTCCAAGACCTCCCGCTTCGCCTTCTCCTTTTCAAGCGCCAGCGCCTCCTGCGCCGATGTGACAATCCCAGCAAAAGCAACCCCACACAGCAGTAGCAGCAGCAATCCCGCAGCAGCACAGCTTTCAGCAGTTCGGAATGCTTCTGCTCTCTTCACACCGCTCACTAAAGCTTACACAAGCGAGTGCTGTCTTCTGCGTGCAGCGAAGAACGGACTGACATCTCGAAAAACCTCTTTCTTCTCTCCCCACACGGAGAAAAAGACCTGTGCACACAAGTACGCGGTGTACGTACACCGCGAGAGCGTCTAGGAAGACTAGCGCTGTTTCTCGGTATCACCACCACCACTACCACCACCACCACTACTGCTGGCCTGAGGAAAACTGTGATTGGATTATCCTTCTGTCTCTAGCAGTGCTATCAGGCCACGTCCTCACAACAGCAGCAGCAGCAGGAGGCATCCCGAAGCTCCTCCTTTTTTTTTCAAACATCCACGCATGCACAGGAGAAGCGCTACGTGCTCTGCATGTAGCTCTCAAATGCTGCTGTCGTGTATGCGTTAAATGCTGCTGCTGTTGCTGCACGGGAGGCCAGCACTCATGAACGAGCCAGCCCAATCTAAGCCAAATCAACTACATGCGCTTACTAAAAGAGAGATACATGTCTTCCTGCAGCAGCAGCAGCATCTGCTGGAGCTGCGAGTGGAAGTCTTTACAGAGTGTAAACACATCCTTTTCACTGAGCTCCCTGTGTTCACCAGCTATACCAGACTCCAACGTACTACACTGTGGACATTCACGTTAAACCTCTTACAATGCTAATGCTGCCTCTGCTCAGAGGCCTTCTCCCTTCGGACTTCAGTACACTCTCTCTCTGTCTCCCTCAATATCTCTCTGCAGCTCTCTACCCATACATCTACCTCAGCGCCTTATTAGAAGCAAAGAAAGGTTCTTATATATATATATATATATATATATATATATATATATATATATATATATATGGGTATATATGAAGGTGTAAGCGACAGGTATGTATACTAAAGAGTAACATTCTCTATAGACATTTCCGCTGCTGCAGCAAGCAACTTCTAGCGTCTCTCTGAGCTGTCTCTACGCTGTCTCGAGACACCAACGTTCGCGATGAGCAGACGCGTGTTCAGTTGCTGCTGTTCGTGGTGCTGCTGGTGGTGCATCTGCTGCCTCTGTTGCGACTCGTCTTGCTCCTGCTGCAGTTCATCTAATCGAAGCACTTCCCACAGCAAAAAATAGATGCCCCATGCACAGAAGACCCCGCATCACCGTCTCCACAAAATATCAATGCACGTCATATATATATATATATATACATTTATGAGTAGATTTATATATATATATATATATATATATATATATATATGTATATATGTTAGATATATGTTTATGCATATATATATTTAAATATTTTTGTATACATATGTATATAGTTATATATAGAGAAGAAAAAAAGAAAGATGCGTGGCCATGGGTGGGAGATGTGGCTGTTTCAGTAGAGAAAGGAGAGTTTTGCAAGAAGGAAAGTGCTGAATGGTCTGTGCGTAGTACCTCCATCTCGGGTGTATATACAGTGGCTGCTGCAGCATACCTGCGCTAGATAGCGAATGACCGAGGAGGTGTCGTCTGCAGCAGAACAGCAGCAGCAGCAGCAGCAGTAGTTAAAAGTCTTCTTGAAGCACAGCAGCGGTGCAGTGGACACACAGCAGCAGCTGTCGCAGCAGAAGCAACAGAAAAGGAAACAACAGCAGCAGCAGATAGATGCCAGCAGCAGCAGCAGATAGATGCCAGCAACAACAGCAGATAGACGCCAATCGTAGCAGCCGGAGAAGAGCAACAACAGCAGCAGCAGCAGCAGCAAGTCAGCGACGGCAGATGCTCAGGGCAGCAGCAGAATACCGAGAAGCAAGCACTTGCTGCAGCATCAATAGTTTCTCGCAGCAGCAGAGACACAACAGCAGCAGCAAGTTGACAGCAGAGACACTAGTGAACAGCTGCAGCAGGAAAGAAAACCCCAGCAGAAGTTCATTAGCAGCAGCAGCAGAACGCAGACAATAGCAGCAGAAGCGCTCTTCAGAGCAGCAGTAGCAGCGGATGATGACAGCAGTAGACGGCATGACCGAAGGAAAGGACTAGAATTACCAAAGCCACGTACGTTTCTATTCGAGGGGACATATATTTATATACACATTTTTATATACATACGGACACGTACGTATATATATATATATATATATATATAAAGAGAGAGAGATAGAGAAAGAAAAAGGAGGAGTCAGCAGGGCGTATACACAAAGGACTCATTTAAATGAGCAAAGCAGAAGAAAGAGCAGCAGCAGCAGCAGAAGGAATGGCGAAGAGACACAGCAGGGTGAACTCGTCTCTCAAGTGCCCCAGAGAAAAGGGGGGAAGAGGAATGGTGGTGGTGTTGGTGTGATGAGGTGGTGATGGTGGGGTTGCAATGGTGGTGATGATAAGGGTGGGGTTGCATTGGTGGTGATGGACAATACCTCCTACAAATCCGACTTCGGTGAAGCGCGTTGCTGCCACTTTGATGAAAGGAGCGCCAGCGAAAGCAGCCAGGCGTTTCGCAAGTTCCTGTTTGAGTACAAGAAGCGAAAGTCAACAGAAGAAAGAAGAAAAGAAGCAAAGAAAGAAGAGATAAAGAAAAGAGAAGAAGTGCAAAGCAACAAAAATATGTGAGAGGGAGAAGAAAAACAAAGAAAACAGCCAGCGAGAGTCTTCCAGTGCATGCAGTAACATGAGGAACACAAATGTACACGCAGCACCGGGGAGGAAAGCAGCAACAGCAACACCGGGGAGGAAAGCAGCAACAGCAGCTGCAGGGAGGAAAGCAGCAACAGCAGCTGCGGGGAGGAAAACAGCAACACCAGCAGCTGGGAGGCAGCAGTGGCAGCAGAAAGGGGAGCAAGAGCCCTCTGTTTGATAAAAATGGCCGGGTAGGGACAGACGCATGCACCTCTGCATTGCAATAGCAGCAGCACAGGAGGCTGCAGTAGTGGAGTGCGACAGCAACAGGAGCAGCTGCACATGCAGGAGCAAAAATAAGAAGAGGCAAAGCAGCAACAACACCAAAGGGAGAAGGATAGAAAGCAGCAGGGAGATGCAGCAGCAGCAGCAGTGAGAGCGGCAGTGGACTCAGAAGGAGCAAATCAGCGCGAAGAAGAGGAAGGAGCTGGCGAAACCATGGAGCAGCAGACAACAAAGAGACATAGAGAGAGAAGCAGCAGCAGCGCAAGCAGGAGAGAAGAAGCAGCAGGTCAACGTCACAAAAGCAGCAGTTTCTGCAGCAGTCCAGCAGCAGGACATCACGTGAGCAGCAGCAGCAGCAGGCCATCACAGGCTCAGCAGCAGCAGCAGCTTATCCCAAGCGCAGCAGCAGCAACAGCAGCGTATCCCAAGCGCAGCAGCAGCAGGACATCACAAGAGCAGCAGGAGGGTGCATGCAGTCGTTTCGCCTGACTGTTTTTCCGCATCCAGAAGGGCCGATGAGAAGGATGTTATTCGGACAGATTTCCCTGCGGAGATTTTCTTCCTTCACCTGCTGCCGTCTCCAGCGATCTGCAGCAGCGCATGCATGCACACACGCGTGGCCGCCTTGCGCATGCAGTAAGTCTCTGCATGCACGCAAGACAACGCGCGGTCTTCTCTATAGATTCCCTTCTCCATAGAGACGAAGATAGAGATATGTGCAGATTGAAACATATACATATTCATACAAATAAAGCAGGAGGAAAGACGACATGACGGACAGAAGAGGTAGAGACAAAGACACAAGAAAGATAGATGACTACTTGAAGTAAAAATAGATATCCACCCCTCCACAACAGAGGGTAAGTCCAGACTCGCGAGGGATCCTGGAGAAGTTGTCTATAGGCAGCAGGCAGCTGTTTGAAAGCTGTCAATGTACTTCTATACTGCATGAAGAAGGGAAGGCAGTCTCGCTGCATCGAAGAATGAAGAGACAAAGATGAACCTTCTTCTTGGATGCAGGGGAGGACTACATCAATGATTTCCCTTCAAATACACAGCTCCAACGTACAGCACAAAACACGAGGGTGCACGAGAAAGAAGAAAAAGACGTGCAACCAGCAGAGATGCCCGTGCATGCATGCGCACGTCAAGAAGAGCTGCTGTTTTTTTCTGTGGGGATCTTCATCCGAAGAGCACTTCGCTTGTCTTTTCTTCTTCTTTTTGTAAAGAAGTGAGACGAGGCGTCTATGTTCTTTCTTTCCATTTGAAATACCACCCCGGAGCACCAGCTGCAGTGCGCACGGCAACGCATGCATGCGCTGCTGCTTCGGTTACTCACTGCTTCTGCTCTCTCTATATTTCAGACTGGACTGCTCTCTTATCACAGAAGTCTTCAAAAACGCTAACTCCCAGATGCATGCGGAGACGAGACGCACCAACAGAAACAATACATGCAGTTAAACCCCCACCCCACAAAAAGCATAGATTTATACATATATATATTATATAAATGTATACATATATATATATATATGTATATATATATATATATATTGGAAATATATAGGCCCCAAGGTAGAGTAAATGAACTACTGCAGAGACCCACGTCAACGAAGATGCCTACACCCCAAAGACTGCAGATCACGTAAAACAGTTGAATATATACATATATATATATATATATATATATATATATATATATATATATATATATATGCATACACGTATGCGTATGAGTTTTTTCTGCGTATATATCTATATATATATATATATATGTACATGCATATAGGTTCCTCTCCTTATGCTGCGTCTCAGGTAGCGACCAACATAAGTCTCTGTGGGGCAATTTGCATGCAAGCACAGTTGATAGATGTATATAAAGAGGAGGCATGCATAGAGGGACGAAGGAGGAGGAGGAGATCAGAGGCATAAACGTCTACGACAGAGGGCAACTACGCGCTTCCTCTCTTCCATATAAGACTTCTACATTCACAGATGTACTGACAGACGTGTGTATACGCACACTCCTTGTAAACACATACGAACTTCTCTCGCATGTATACACGTTCCCACAACAATCTAGGTAAATGTATACATACATACTTGGACATAGATCTCCTACAACATCCTCATAGAAATCACATAGATATGTACATGTATATATATAAATATATATATATATATATTAATATATATATATATTAATATTATGTATATGGCACTGTGTGTGTCGGTGTGAAGAGAGAACGGAGATGTTTCCAGTAGTTCTTTCCACTTCATGAAGACGACACGTGCAGTTGCGCGTAGACGAAAAGCATGCAATCCCTTGGGTGCGACTTGTCCGTTGAACAAAAAGGGAATACAGGAGAATAGACATATATATATATATATATATACAAAGAGAGAGAGAGTGAAAAAGGATATATACGTACGTATATATACAGATATTTGGAGAGAAAGAGAGACATATATGTGTGTATATATATGTATATATGTACAGATATATACAGAGAAAGAGAGATATATATGTATATATATACAGATATAGATATACGGATATACGTAGAGGATGAGAGATATCTACATGTATATTCACAGATAAACAGATATCGACATAGACTACTGTGTCCCTGGTGGACTTCGTGTGAACAGTACATGAGTATTCATACCGAACAGAGACACCGTATATACTCTGTTACGGAGACAGAGAGTTCAGAAAGGAGACATTCCCACTGTGCATGGGGTGTCGAGCAGACCTCGCAGGGCAATCGCGAGACATCTCTTGGCCTCCAGCTGACGCACGACTGCAACAGCAGAACGCATGCAACAGCAGAACGCATGCAACAACAGCAGGAAAAACGTTGGAAGATACAACAACAACAGCAGCACAGCAGCAGCGAATCAATTGTTATAGCAGCACCGTTATGCTTTCTAGAGCTCAGAGGCCTTAAGGAGAGACAGCAGAAGCAGCTCGTCAATCAAGTGTGACGCCCCACAGCAGCAGCAGCAGCTGTTCAAAGCTGCAACAGAAGGCAAGCTAATGGAAGATCAGGTGACGCTGCATGCACTCCAGCGACGCCTCTACTGTCTCTGTATTAGAGTTGGGAAACATCCGCTGATGCCAAGCCTGTCGCTGCTGCACTATGCTCGTCCTGCATGCAGCAGCTACTACGCCTCTTTCTTCCTCTGCTGCTGCTGCTGCAACTCCATGCGAGGAGATATCTGTCCGGCCCGACAAGAAATACACTTGTGTCCCACGAAACATACACGTTGCAACATACCCATCTCTCTCTCTCTCTCAATAAATACATATACATATATATATATATATATGCACAAGTTCTGTCTCTCTTTTTTTTTCTCTCTCTCTCTATACATGCATATATGCACAAGCTCTGTCTCTCTATCGCTCTCTATCTCTCTCTCTCTCTATATATATATATATATAAAAGCTCTGTCTGCCTCTTTGTATCTGTCTCTCTATATATATCTTTATCTGTCTGCGAATCCAGAATTCGAGTTGGCACGCATATATGTGGGTTTAGTAGATAATAGGGGCATGCAAGTCCTCCTGACGCGCTAGAGACGTTGTTGAACTCAGCAAACTCGAGAGGGGTGCTTGTATACTGGAAAACGTAAACACACTCGTACACACATATATATACACATAAATTTCTCTTTACAGAGAAAAATATAGACACACTCATATATATATATATATATATATACGTTTCCCATTTCTTGTATAGAACTAATGTATGATGCATTGCTAGAGCGGTAGCACGGTAGTGAACGAGTGGCTTACTGTATTTATCGAGGGCAGCGACCATCTCGTCGGGACTTTTAGAGAAGTCATCTGCTGCTGCTGCAGGGTCTCCTCTTTCTTCTTTCACTGTTGTCTCTGGATCAATCTGTTCTACCTCTCTGCTGTTACTGCCTCCTTTCTGCTCAGCGGCCGCTGCAGCACCTCCACGAAACCCAACCCCACAACTGCAGTCTCCTTCAGCAGCAACAACAGCAGCACTATCACCGAGAGCGCTATCAGCAGGAGCGCTATCAGCAGGAGCGCTATCAGCAGGAGCGCTATCAGCAGGAGCGCTATCAGCAGGAGCGCTATCAGCAGGAGCGCTATCAGCAGCAGCGTCTTGATCATGGTGCTGCTGTTGCTGCTCTACGGGCTTCGAATATGCTACTCTCTCCGGTGTAGGTACACCGCAGTCGGCGTCAGGACGCGAGTTTGTCTCTGCATGTACGACTGCCGCGACTCGTTCGTTGCTTTGCCGAATGTCCGAAAGAACAGCATCAGCAGCAACAGACATTTTCAAAAGAGAAGAAGCGATTTCTCCTGCAGCAACTGTTGCTGCATTCTTCACCCCCCCTGCCGCAATATCACTGGCTGACGAAAGATGAAGACCTGCTGCTGGTGCTGAAGAACTGCTTCGAATTCCTTCTGGGTAACGTTCTGGTGCTTGAGATGTACCTTCTGCTGATGCGAAATACAGCATCTGTCTTGAAGCACTCGCAGATGCTTCTGGTGTCTGTACACCGGAGATTACTGCTGCGCTGGTGCCTGTGCCTGTGGCTAGTGCTTGCCGTTGGTACGCAGTTAGTTGCTGCTGCTGTTGCTGGCAGAGCTACCGCTTGTGTATCAGCTGTGGAAGCTACTACTTCTCTTCTCGCAGCCTCCGAAGGAGCATTTGCTGCTGCTTCTACTGGAATTTCCGCGGGCATGCAGAGAGGAAGGGAAGAGACACATCGGCGTGTACAGAGCAAGCAAGCATCCGAGAATGGACGCGAAGGCGCATGCATGTCGACAGCAGTTCTATGCATTCGCATAACTGCTGCTGTTTGATCCTCCTTCAAATCTTCTTCCTGATGTTGATGCTGCTTTTTCTTTGACAAAACAGCGACCTCCTAGGGGCTGCTGCAGTCCTGCTGTCAACACGAGCCAAGCGCGTGGCTATGCAGAAGCGAAGGGAACTGCTCCAACGAAGAGAACATACCCTATTAGAAGCTTCGCCTTCTCTCAATAAAGCAGCAACACAGAACACACTTCTGCTGCTGCTGCACCTGTCCTGCTGTTGTATCTGCTGCTTCTGCTGCTGTACATGCTGCTACTACTGCTGCTACTATGCACGCTCCTGTACCAGCTGCCGCTGCTGCTGCACATGCTGTGGAGGTCGGTAGTTCTCCTGATGTTGATGCTGTTCGTGCTTCTTGAGAAAATGCTGCTTTCCCATCTGCTGCGTTCCGCTGTATGCGCTGCTGCTGCGCATACAGCTCTTCCCTGAGATGCGAGCTGCAGCAGCAGATGAAGTCACAGCAGCACCAGTAGGGCGAGAGGAAGAAACGCAGCGACAACAGCAAACTGCGGTATCTCCCTGCAGGCAAGGAAACGTCTGCAGCAAATGTGCGCGTGCTGCTGCAGCAGACGCGTTTTGAGGTGCCCCGGAAGAAAGCTGCATTGTGCCTCCGGAGCTCCTGCTGTTTAAAGGTATGTCTGCTGTAGCCTCCCCACAGCAGCAGGTACCAAGAGAGACGAACACAGTCTGCAGCAGAAAAGGAGAAGAGGTGAAGCAAAGGAAATCCTAAAGCGCTATACAAAGCGAAGACGTAGCCACCGAAATATCTGTAAGTTCCATGTATATTATATATATTTATATACATAATCCTGAGTCGGAGAGACACAAACAAGAGGACGGAAAGACGAGATTGCAGCGTATCCAGACTAGACGCAACGAATTGATAGAAACTTTTACACCACACCTGTATACCACCGCTGCACACCTCATGCATACGTCGCAATATATATACATATATAATACTTATATATAGGAAAATTTAGATATATATATATATGTATATATATTATATACTAGGAAAAGCTTAACATGCAATAAAGACGCGTACAGTCCTGACACCATCAAGCAACAATGCAGATAAAAGACGGGAGAGATACCATTGGCCTTCTATTGCGCGAGGAGGAAGAAGCTCAAGTGTGAAGCAGTCACAGGGGACCTAACTGACGGGGTGATACACACACAAACGGTTACATCGCGTGCGCAGATATACATATATACACACTCATATATATGTATAGGTGTGGATATATATATGTATATATATAATATATATATATAGCTGCTGCCGTTGCTGAGAAGGCAAAACGAGGGAACAAGTAGAGACTGATCTTTTCGCAGCAAAGCACACTTGTCAAAAGTTTGTGGGAGTTTCTCGTCGCTGAGGAGAGAGCCACATGAAGCAGAGTGATACTCAAAAAGATGCAGTACAGAGAAAGACAGAGCCGCCGTACCCACAGAAGTGCACACTTAGAAGAGAAGGAAAAAGGGGTTCTTGTGGCCATAAAATTTTCAAAAAAAAGATAAAAGACCCCCTGTGCGACAAGTAAAGTTTCCAAAATGCGTACGCTACTAGACACTGTGTGAGGAGCTCCACAGACTGACGACATCTTTGTTGATGTAGAAGAATGAAACTTCGGTGGCAGATGAGGCAGATATTGATATTAAGTATTTACTGCTGCTCGCCAGAAGCCCAGTTCGCCCACAGAAACGCAACTGGGGATCTCCAAGAAGAAGGAAGACAGGCACTTTCAGATGCAGTGGAAATCCTGGTCGAAAAGCCTGCGCGGAGAAGTGGTAGAAGCCAGTGACGCGAAAGAAAAAACAGAAGGACGGCGCAAACAGAGAAAGAGAGTGAACCAGGAACTACAAGGGATTCTTGGTGTGTGCTCGAAAAAGCAAAAGAAAAAGGAAAAATTCACACAAAAAAAGAGCAGCTCACGATACGGAACAGACTCTCTGTGAGTTGACCACGGAGACATGCAGCGCGTATTCACGTGTGGAAGAGCAGCATACTTATTTCTGCGCTTGGCCTGCAGCCCTGAATGGAAAATAAAGGTTTATGCAAAGGCAGATAAATGCCAATTCAGCCTCAGAAATGAAACAGGTGGACATCATATACATGTGTGTGTTTGGGAGAAGCACATCCTACCGGAAGAGCTAGAGAGATCTGTGAATCCCGAGAGAATTAATACATGTGGAACCAGCAGAAGTCGTTGACTCGCGTGCCTTTTCTTCGTACTGATTGATCCACGTTATTGTCCAGCAAACATTCTCCGGTAGCAGTGCTTGATTGACACTAGGTGTTCTACGGAGAATGTGCTAAACAAGAATTGCTGTCGCAGTGATAATGACCCTCCAAGAAGTGCAGTAGTAGTCACTCTTATGATACGACAATTGTGATAGGAAAAGGCGAAGCCCACGAATGGACAGGGAATCTGTCAATGCAGAAGAACAACATGTGGCAAACTGTCTTGACTTTGGCGTTATAGAACTAACTAAATATAGACGATTACTTTCTGTAGACTAGTTGCACTAGGAACATATGTATCGTTAAAGGTGGTTGAGAGAAGAACAGCAAGATACCTTCTTTTCACCGCGAAAAAGGACAAATGTGAGTGGAAGGCGACGTTTGGAAAACAAAGCACATCTCCATATTTTAGCATGAAAAACCAAAGGATGTAAATTGGCATATGAGAAAAACAAAAAGTCACGTACCAGACGAGGGTAACGGTTACGCTGGCGTCCGTACAGCGCAAGCCGGTGGGAAAGAGAACAGATGACACTCTGGAGTCAACTGGAGAGAGGGTGCCCGTTACGCGAAACGACAAAAAACAGCAGGAAAAGACGCGTGTTAGTTACGAGAGATCTTTAAATGCTGCAATAAAGAATTACTATCTACTTTGTGAACGATACGACGGTAAACGACAGCGGCCAGATTCCTACTGTAGCAAGCGCCATTGGGTTACCGGCTTACATTTGGGAAAATGATGGATGCAATCTCAAGAAAGAGTGCTTTAGAAATGTATGAGAGCCTGACTCGTCGCTACGGAGGGCCTTAAACAGAAATTGAATTGAAACACTCAGCCCGCACTGGAAGTCGCCGGATCTTATGAAGAAGTTGACAGCTTGAGAGATTGATTAGGAAAAGAAATACTTAACGCAGCGTTAAAATGCGCAGATGAAGGATTTCAAAATCTAGCACATACGTCCTAAGTGTAAAGAAGAACTACGCATGCAAACTGTGTGTGAAACACTTCGGCGTCGCGGTATTACACACAGTTGCGGTGTTCCCATGTGTACCCAACAGTCATCATGACTACAAGAAATCAATCAGTTGGAGTCCCTCGCCTTCCAGTCTTCTGTCGCAAGCCTTCAGTAAAAACAAAGCAATGCAGTAGAACAGGAGACGATTTGAGAAGCAGTTTATACCTTATTTTCCCTAGCACAGCTACCAACTACTAGGGCATACTCCCAGAAAAAAAAAGTGTACAACACCGGCCGCGCTTGTGCAGAACGCAACGACCTACTCGTAGAACTACTCAATAGATGAAATAAGATCACACCTGATCTCTGCACTGACATCTCTTTCGATGTTTGTAGTAATTGGACGTACACATCCTCTTTTCTTTCGGGCTGTGCTGCGAACCATCATCTTTAACTTCCAGAACATAGAGCAAAAGCCTAGGCACCCGGTACGCGGACCGTCTCACGTTGTCCGACTCAAGTCGAAACAGCATACACATATATATACGTGAAGACACTGCAGCCGTGAAAGGCAAGGAGGGCCTGTGTGCTTGAGCATCGACCGTGAAACTTCACCTCGAGAGAATTGTGTGTCTGTGTATTTGTAACCTGACCGAGTGTTATCTAAAGCTACGAGTATACATATACATATATATTTCTGCGCAAACAAACGGATCATGCACGTTGAAGCCACAAGTAACTCGAATCAAGGGAAGCACAAAGCTGTGAAACAGAGGCACTTCGAGAGAGCTACGTAGGGGGTCTACTTTATATAGGCTTGAGGAGTGGGGCACGAGGACAGTCACAACTTTATAGTTTTTTACATGAATATGAGCGGATGTCCAGGTAAGTCTTTATACTGCCTTCAGGCAGAGGTTAACATGGACGTGTTAGTTGGTGAAACGAAAAAACCCATGAAGTGCCCCTTCCAAATGAAATGCACTCGAGCCCTGGAAAAGCAACCTCTCGTAAGGATTTGTTTTGTCCTTGCTGGTTGAATAATGTTATCAGGAGAACAGCAGGATATTCAAAGGGCAAACAAAGCCTTTACATAGTTGCGCTAATCACAACTTAACAGCTGCGCATGCAACCATACCCATATATACATTATGTGTCTGTCATGGCGTCGCCGCAATGAACCAAGCAGAAAATTAAACTAATTCACATATGCGCCAGGGGTATAAGGACTTTCTCCAAAGTATGCCTATTACAACAGTGTGTCGCTATAAATGGCGCCTTTACGAAGTACAAGGGCGGGCGCAACTCCTTTCTTCGGAGTGTGTTTTTGATACTCCAGCTGCTACAGATGAACCATAGCAGTGTGTGGATTTGTCAAATTCTCGTTCGACGTGAGCGAAGTGCGTTCGGCTGAAAACGTACGTCTCCCTACGAATCCTGCCTGGTTTCACATCTGTTTCCCGAAATGTAATTGTTCCCTCGTGAAGCGACGACATCAGAAAGACCGTTCTTTAGAACGACGGTGTTTCTTACGGAACACATGATCATAAGATCTCGTTTCACCCCTCTACCTTGTTGGAATTCGTTGCAGTGACGATGTACTAGACGACTTACGGCTAGCTGCAACGCTTTCCAAATATCCTTCCTGTCTCAGCAAATATAAACAGTCTTTCGTCCACTTTTGATCCAGTTGAATGCGTTTGCAAACTCCTTTCGTACGCCAGTATATAGACAGATGTTCTGCGTGTCTGCCCGACTGCTGAGAAGTTGCAGCAGTGACTATATTTTAGTATTCAAAAATGCATACTTCCCCTCAATGAATTAAAGCTCCAATTGTGAAAGATCTTCAGCGAGAAGCCTATTTCTCGGACCTACATGCTTACATGCCAAGAAATCTCCCTCCTGCCACAATTGCAGTTTGGCGGCACAACTGGAGATAGTCTGTAGCTACTCTATTTCATGGTGCTGGCTTTGTTTTTCACGACGGCGTTATGTGTTTGAAACGGATGAGTTCTTAATACTTACAAACAGCAACTGTCTTCGTAAAAATATCAAGGATACCTTCGCTCCATTTATCTGTCGTAGCGAATAAATCCCTTCACTTGCAAGTATACGTTGTAGCGAGTAAATCCCTTCACTTGCAAGGTAGCAGCTGTGTTCCTATGATTATCAGGAGGTCCCTCGCCGCATGTATCTATTTACGAACTTCCGGCACCCAAGTTAGTTCGAGGCTCTGAGAGTTTCAGGAATCTAAAACTCTTTAGCCGCAAGTTCCTCGTATTGTGAGAGCATTCCGTGTTACATCCTATCTTAACATTTCAGCCATCTACGAATTCCCTCCTTGTAGCGGGTAACGCAGCTTCTTCTGTTGAGAAACCTTTCCTGAGAGGCATCTCCAGTTGACAGACGAGAGCCCGTCTTCATGAAAAGAGTTCCCTCTCTGTCTTTCAATTTTTCTGTGGAAATTACGTAGATCAGAACGGCTTGCTGATCCCGCCTGCTCACTTTACACCAGCAAACAGTCTGCGGACCGAGGGAGTTCTTCATTCTATTTCAGCTGGCTTTCTTCTCTGGAAGAGGTGCACTCTCTCAAAGGCCCGCTTGACTTACGTGAAAGTGCCCCTTACCTACTCACCATTTATCATGCACGTCTGGTATATCCACGTAGATGGACTCATGCATATATTATGCATAAAGAGTGATACACAGGATTGGTTTGAGACAAACGACGAAAACCCTTTATGAGTGGATCGGGAGATATTGGATGCCCTTGACTGCATACTCGAAAACCCTCTTATACTTTCAAAACGAAGAAGAATATACAGAAACTAAAAATCATACGAGTTTGTATGAGTAGCTCCGGATCTTGGAGCGTGCACAAGCGCAGGCGGCCCTACTTTATAAAGCACGATCCAGTCGTATCATGCGAGGTGAACCTAGGGTTATCCTGCCAAGCATCCCGGAAGGACTAAGGTGCCTGCGGAAAGGTGTTGTTATATGATATGAATGTTGGGCGACAAACTCTGTGAAGCGCAGAGTGTAAACTTAAGGAGGACAGTGAAAGAGGGGTATAATAACAGCAACAACGAACAAAGCCAGTGTTCACTTAGGGTGTCGCTACAACCTTTATAAAATATCGGAAGGTGACGTGTGCGTGTGTGTGGGCGTATACCCCCGGCTATCAGCGGAATGCACAATGGAACAGAGAAGTTCATGGAAGTACATATCGGGACTGCGAGGAGCAGGAGCGCTCCACTAGTTGTATTCATCCACGCAGAGGACGGCAGGACTGTCGTTGTGCGCTCCACCCGCACGTCTACTGCCATTGTCGCTCACTTCCAGCTCTATGAGTCAGGAGATGCGTGTGGAAGTAGCTACGGCTGGACCTTTACTTCGGCACCGTACAACCAGAAAGACTTTGTAGTGCATACCTAGACAACTATAAAAGCCTATGTAGATCCTCGACATAACTGGTCTTTCACTTAGACATTAACCTACACGTCCGAAAGCCCAGCACAGTGAATGAGGTTGTCTGGGTCCACCGGCATAAAACCGAAGAAGGCACGCTATGTGCGTGGGTATGTCAGAAACATCTATCGCGTTTTGTCTTTGTTTTACTCACGCAGGTGTGACATGCATTCTGTAATAATCAACGAGCTGGCACTCGCTTGGCACTACAGGCTACAATTTCTGCAGAGATCAAAAGGATGGGAACATAAAGCTTGCAAAGTGGATGTGCATTGCGGACTGGATATCGGTTTTCATCTAGGTCAGCACATTTGAAACGTTCTCTATCCTCATAAGGTCCGCTTCTCTGTACTCTGCGTTTCTCTTTGCAGATGTCCTTCGACCTTCATGTGTTGCTCTTGCCCTATGCAGATTTGTGACCTCTCGAGTTTCTCCTGCGAAGCAGTAGACTTAGGAACTCCTTTCTTGCGTTGTTATTCACTTGCATATGTAGAAAAATCGTGACATAGTACACCGAGCGTAGCGTTTCGTTCCTCTACTACGCTGTTGAGTACTTCCACGTATGAAAATAGAATGAGAAAAATACATCTATCGCCTACCCGCACGAGCAGATGCGTACATACACGCCACACACACCACACCTACCGCGGCCATATATACTTCAGCTATCAAAATATAGGATGCAAGCGCAATTCATTTGTCCAGCAGGCAGATCGACGAGCAGCGATCTCATGTGGATCGGGCTGTGGCACCTGCTAGCCGTAACACTGCCTGCCACCGGGTCTCCCCCACCATATGAACAGCTAGCTTTGTCGTGGGGGCTGTAGCTGCCGAGAACAAGCGAGAAGAGATTAATAACGTCCATATCACTAGGCCACCTGCCCCACAAGAATGTATACAGGTGACCCGGATCCTGTACGAATCGCTGTACAACGTAGGCGAGTATTCGTTGGGTCTGACCCGTACTCGACTGTTTACATGTGTATTCTCTGTAGTCGCGGATCGGCTTCTCACGGGCGGTTCTACAGATAGAAAGATCTGTTGGAGCACTTGCATACACACATGTATGCACATGTCTAGGGAGAATCATATTCATGAGAGTATTTACGCACCTGCGGCGCTTCAACGCACTACGCAGGATGAAGAAAATCGTCACTTCCCTTCTTGTCGAGCTCCGGACACTCCCACATGAAGATACAGGAGAAACGACGCAAAGATGCGTATATACCTATATATATATATATATATCTAGGTATTGATGTATGCGTAGAAGTTGAGTTGAACTCTTTTTCTTCTTGGGGTGTTGCCTGCGACGCTTTTTCACACAATCAACTGCATCAGCACAGATATACTTGTTCCTTCCCTCTCGACGCTGCTTTCTCTCTGTATTTTCGAGGATGTCCTTCTTTGTCGGTTTCTTTTTGGTTTATGTGTACTTGCGTTAGTGTTGGAAGTGCCGCGCCGAGGTTCTGGTACGTCAAGTGTAGGAGCAACTCAAGACGATCCACTGCATACGAAAATCCTTATTTTATCCCCTCTATCGATTGGGCAGGCTACTAGCAGGACGGTGTTGGCAGCAATCCGTTGGCTAAGAGTCGCAAGGATCGCTAGGAGAGACTGCTGACACGATAGAGCTGTTCTGCTTGCCCATTCGACCAGTGAAAAGGGCCGTCAGCACGAACGCTTGCATGACTACAAAATTCATTCCCTACCTCCCAACAATCCCTGCAGCAAACAGAGGAACATCAGCATACACAAACTGCGTACTTCCTTGACTCTCGGGGCTCACATGCACTGGTGGCAGCATAGCGCCTTTTGGCATAGTGCAGCGGCCTTTTTTCTGTGATTTCCACAGTTCATAGGTCACAAAGACAGACAGCGTGAGCAAACCCCGCGGAAGCTAGCTGGCTTTTCAGGTCTGTGGGATCTACGTGCTGCAGCAATAGCAGTAAAGATAGTTCGTGCTACAGATATTTGAATGCCTTACGCACACGCATCTTCTTGCCATTTCTACGTCAACTTATCGCCCCCGCTTAAAGCAGCTTCTGAGTCATGAAGCTGGACTTTTTTATTGTGTTGCGTTGTCAGGTTCATAAGCCGTACACTGTAGCAGTCACCTTGAGTCTTCTTTCTCGCAGGGCAGCTGGCAAGGCGCCGCGAGCGTTAAGAAGAAAGAAGAAAAACCCTTCCCACTGAAGAATCAGTAGCAGCCTCTCGCTAGAATAGGGAAGACGGAATCGTTCGTATATACGGTTTCTTAGGAGTGGCCTACGTGGAACAGCAGCAGCAGCGGTAGCGGACACTTGCATATCAGGGGGAGCCGTTCCAGGGACTCCGTTAACCCCGAGCTTCAGTACGTGCCCTTGAAGCGCGGGGAGGGTATGGCGGAAACAGATTTGCAAACTGCGATACCTCATATGAAGCTGGACTTCATTGTGTTGTCTTGTCAGGTCCATAAGCCGTACACTGTAGCAGTCACCTTGAGTCTTCTTTCTCGCAGGGCAACTGGCAATGCGCCACGAGCGTTAAGAAAGACGAAAAAACCTTCCCACTGAAGAATCAGTAGCAGCCTCTCGCTAGAATAGAGAAGACGGTCTCGTTCGTATATACGGTTTCTTAGGAGTGGCCTATGACACCCCACGTGGAACAGCAGCAGCAGCGGTAGCGAACACTTGCATAACAGGGGGGAGATGTACAGCCGTTCCAGGGACTACGTCAATCCCGAGCTTCAGTACGTGCCTTTGAAGCGCGGGGAGGGTATGGCGGAAACAGATTTGCAAACTGCGATACCTCACATCACAGAAGGAATACAGTCTCATGACCTGCAGAACTGTAGGAGTCAGTCTCAAAATGACACCCATGATAAAAGGAGGTACTTACAGTCATATCAGAACCAATCCACTGGGGATGCAATTGATTCAGGCAGAGCGACCGGAGGCCTTCGATCGCTCCTTCTCTTTGTCTTTCTCTCTTCCACAGGATGTACATCACACAGTCTTTGAGAATAGTCGACCGTATGTACTGTCGTCGCAAGTTCCCGTTGCTCAACGTCACCTCGCAGGTGGATTTCGGCTACGTCTCCCCTTGCTTCCACGGCCCTAACACATAATAAGGAACAACAACACTTAGGTGAGGCTGCTGCTTCTTTTAGTGTAAACGCAGGCGAGGGTGAAGCTTTTACAGCCATGAACGATGTCTACGGTGCAGCTCCGTTGCCCGGTGAGAAGCAAGTGAACAACTTCAGGACCAAACGCGATAACCTCCACAAGGTGGCGAAGACCCTTCGTGGGAGAAGCAGAAAACAGGGATTATGGATACGTGTTCGAAGACATCCATTCATTGTCCCTATAGTACAACTCATTGCAAGTGTAATAGTGTTATTTCTGTTTCAGCTACACCAACGTAGAGGACAGTCGAAAGGTTGTGAACAAGAGCGGGTCTACCATGGCTCATGCCAACATTTCCCGTGCTGAGAGAAATGAGACGGAACTCGTTGGCACAGACAATCAACACGCTGACACAGACGACGAAGACGCTGACACAGAGCACACAGATAGGGAGATGACAGATGAGAAGAACAAGACAGAAGAAGCAGGTGAGTCAGAAAGGAAGAGCTCTGTAAGTGCGCCTGCAAAAAATTCACCTAGACCGAATTCCTTGAAAGGGGCTATTTCTGCGATTGCCGGTGCCCCCCTGACCCCCTCAATCCTCGAGGCAGCGTCCGATATCTTGAAGCAAGTAAGCCACCATGTCGCCGTTGCAGAGCAAGTTGAAAACGAAGAACCATCCCGTGTTAGTGCTGCACACGGGGTTTCCCGTCAGACGCAGTTCCTGCGAAAAGAGCAAAGACGGAACCCGATTATACGTTGACGCAGTTACGAAATCTTCAGCTTGATAATGACTTGCTTTCAGTTGAACGGGAGGGGCTCAGAAACAAACTGCTAAAGCTGCAAATTCAGCTGCAGCAGATAAAAGCCGAGAAAGACGAAGGCGAAGAGCTGATGCAAGCAGCGCAAGAGAAGGTCCGCCACATTCACGCGCTCAGCATGCAACTCTCGGAACGTCTGCAACATCAACACGGTATGTTTTCAGAAATATTTACCGATATGGGGAAGCTACAAGAGAGCGACGCATGCGACCTGCGACAAATGGGACCTGCTCCGTCAGACAGACGTGTATTTCAACAGCGCAAAAGAATCATGTCAAGCGGATGTCCATCTTGCAAAACTCCACCAAATGTGGCTGGACCAAAGACAAACGTTGTGGAACGGAGACAAATATATACAGAATGATTAACGAGATAGGGGATACACGCGAAATGGAGGAACTCTTCCCTCGTCGGATGTCCGGGCATACTGTTCTGAAGACGTGATGCGCAAGCAACTGCAGTTCCTGTGGCACAATGAATAACTTAAACCGACTCGGGGACGTAGATACTAATTCACCAATTTATCACGAAATTGCACAAATATTCTTATTCATCGAAGCGATGAGAAGCGCATACCAGTTCTTGGCCAGAGGTAGTTCTTGGCCAGAGGTAGAGTGTTCTTGTGTTACATGCCTTCCTCATCTTGAAGATTAGAAGGCATATAGTGTTGACCACACAGGGAAAGCATTCAGTCACCAGGACACGATACAAGTACTGGCCGGTTCCAGAACTCTGGAGATTTTCTGCTTTTCCTGATAGCACAAATTTTCGTAAGTTAACTGGGGCGTGCTTGACTTTATGTTTTTCAGTCATTTCTTCCTGAGGTGCCGAAAATAAGAACTACACACGCGCATTATGCGTGTGACTGTATAAAAGGGTGTATATACACCTGGTGCCCGGTGCTCGACTGCAAACTTCACGGGGCGCAAGACTTCTGGAAAAAGAAAGAACATTTTCGCACCACGGCAATTGACATGAAAAAGCGTATCTGGTTGTGTTGCGACCTGGGTTGCAGACGCGTGTAAATATGTGATTCACGACCAAAAGGGCAATCACGCCTCACGTAAACGCAGGCAAGCCACATGTGCCTCTGCGGTAGTACCGGCCGCTTGAGTAATACAAACAGTCACTGATTGCACGGCGACACGTTTATTGAAGACATACGGAAAAAGCTGATGGTGCCTATCTGTAGAACAGGGGCTGTATACGCAGCTCTACACAGAATGAGGAGTCCTTACTGGTTCAAACATGATATCGGATCGTGGGTTTTTTTTTAGCTGAAACGTTGCTAAGCTTGGGACAGGCCCGATACTGGTACGTCTGTTATATTAGTGTTAACGAGTAAACATCCACTGCATAGAGAGGGGCACGAACAAGTTGCCTTTTTTACAGTCCAGGACAGCTGCGTCTACCTTTCTTATTTAACTATTGATGGCATACTAGTGACTACCCTTGACACGTTCAGCTAATGATTGTCACACACACACAGACATATATATACGTATATATTGCCTGTATAGAGAGGTCGGCTATAAACGGTGGTTTATCGTCAGAAGGGAAATGTAGAAGAACTCTCGGCCCCCAAGTCTGCAGAGGCTCGTTATGTGCTGAACCTGTAGGAAGGCAGTATGCGCTAAAGACGGGTATTTCGTCTTACCCAGGTCGGCCAGACACACCTGCGAGTCAGTGTCCAAATACGCGTGCGCACGTGTATCGTACAGTAAGAGCTGCCTGTTACCACGCACAAGACTCGTATCGACGTGCGTTGAAGTATCCATGCATCTCCAACTGCGGTTGTATATATATTACTCATCCATTCCTTTGTGCACACGCTGATCCCCTCCCAGGTCAAGACAGCTCACGGTGATGCCGGCTCTTTCGGAAAGAATGACTGAAGGCTCTGGCCAAATAAGTCCTGCGCTGGCACCCGAAGTGTAGAAAAAAGACTCGCAGTCGAGTCATTGTGTGTGTGTGTGTGTGCTGCCACAAGTAGTAGGACGTCGTTATATGCATATGTCAAAACAGTCTAGTGCGCAAGAGCACAAGTGCAATTTGGAATCCGATTTAAAACTCTTTTGAAAGAGATGAAATGAACGCCTCCACGTGTAGATCAGCTGCCTCTGAATCAACATGCGGCCGGGTATCTCCTTGCAGACGTACATTTGGATGAATGTTTATATGCAAGCACGTCCTCTGCAGAGAGGATATCACGGTCTCATGCAGTCTTGTGTATGCGTCAAGACGAATCTCATTAAACATCCGTGATTAGTCGTGTATACACAGAAAGTACGTGATACACCACGTGCTGTTGTGACTGTTCATATTCATACGTATACGTCTAGATGCACATGTATCAGCTATCAGTGATGTACTATGTGCCCGTGTGCATTTGGTGTGATGGAGAAGCATAAAAAAAGTACTCTGCTTCGTCTACTTTGCAGTGCCCTTATATTTATTTTTCTGCGGATCCACATGTAGACATCTATGTAGATGTTTACTGACATGTCTGAATGATGGAGAGTAATCAAACGTCGACGCTGCTACAGACTGCTCTTGATGTATGAGAACACAGGTATTTTCAAGTACATCCACCTATACGCGTACATGTCTCCCTCTCTCTGTACGTACGCCTACACACACATACGCGCATTCACAGACGAATGCATAGGGGATTAGGGTCTGTCGAGTAACCTTCTGTCTGTGCACCTACACTTACGTGTATCCGCCGAAGTAGACATAAGCATGTAAACTGCGAGTATGGATGTATGCGTTGAGACAGTTATAGGTCCCCTCACGTGTACATTGTGCCGTCAGTGTCTACTTGAACCGAGTCGATAGCTGTTCCATAAAAAAAACTCCCGAAGACATCTATAATTCTATACGTATACTCACACACACAAACACACATACGTAGAGGAGGGGGTAGAGCTACATTCTACCCTATGGAGTACGTAGAGACCTAAATTTACTTCGTGCATATTTCCCTGCACAGACACAGAGATATATACAACCCTCCACCGTGTGCCTACATACATTTACACTTAAGTTAACATACGGATATATTCCTCTATACATAGCTATACACGTGGAGTTACGCTCTCCACGTCATATGCACCTAGCATGCATTTTCTCCGTTCACGAGTAAGTATACGTTCCCCGAAGAGAAAGGTCTCCTCCCTAGGCCTGTATGGTTGTTGTTATAACGATGCTCCCAATCACCGTTACAAATAAAAGAAGAAGGCCAAATGGTAATGCCGCTTTGACAGTAGCTGTAAATTTCTCCGTATCCATGTATCGATGTCAAAGCTATGATACCTCATCTAAAGAACTACTCTAACTCTTCTTTCCTCTTCTTTTTTTCTACCTTAATAAATATGAACGGACGGGTACGGCACGCAAATGTACAGATATCAGCGAGGACCATCGAGAGATATGTCTGCATTTCACGGACTATGCAGCAGATAGTGTGTCTCTGGAGCCTTTTTTCTACTTGGACACAAGGAAT
>CATKUM010000213.1:0-49986 GCA_949786405.1 Onychomys arenicola | reverse complement strand
TCACTTATATTTGTTCTTTCATCTCCGCTAATGCAGCAGGTAATAACAGCACAGATAAATGCATATACATATACGTATGTCAGACGCAGCTGCATGCAATTAAACCGCTAGCAGTACTGCTGCGGCCTGCAGACCGCCTGCTTTTGCTCCACAGGCGGTCAGCTGCGGACAAGCATGCATGCGTACGTTCCCTCGAAATTCGAACTGCGTCACCACCCGGTGCACGCAGGTACCGCTATCGTTTTTATGCGTGCGCACATGCATAAAAGTCTCATTTCTTTGGGTAGAGCCTGGACGTGTCTCTGGGATAGCGTTCTCCTGCAGACACGTTGCATGCATGCGGCTCCAGGACGATGCAAAAATGAGATAGCTATCGTCCCTCGTGTAAGTCGATGATATGGTGTGCTAGTGCATGCACTCGTGCGGGAGATCTAGCTTGCATGCACCTTCGAGTGCCTCCTGCAGGCTCATGCAGTGCAGGTCATTGAGCTTGCGGGCTACTCTGCATGCAACAAGTGTCACATGTATGCACTGGCTGCTGCACGACAAAAAAAAAAACAGGAGCAGCTCTGGTCGCCGAGGTGGTGCATGCGAAGTGATGGAATTTATGGGTATCGCATGCATGTGCCGAGATAACACCTGCATGCAGCTATTGCATGCATGAACCGATAGCACGCGAAGAGATACCGTGTATGCATAGGTAGCACGCAGAGGCAGTAGTTACCTCATACAGGTTCCCACGCATGACGTCTACAAAGGTAAGAGGTTTGGAAGACATGCATGCATGCACTCACAGCTGTCTAGGTGTCTATTGTTCACGGTATCTGCAGGATTTTCCCTAGTGCGCGCCACGACCCGCATGCAATTCAATTTTTACTGCAGCAGAGATATGGAGATGTATGTGTGACTGGTGAAGTAGAGAAGCTTATTGAAATGTTATTTATATATATATGTAAGCGCTAAGGGAAGGGTTTGCAAGAAGGAAGTGCTGGGCTTATATGGTCAGGATGCACGCGGGGGGTTTGCTGCACGCATGGAGTAGTGCGACGTGCATCTGTATACGTCTCAACTGCATGCATGCGCTCGTAGCAGCCCCCGGGAGATGCTGCAATTAACGCAGTACACAAAGTCATACGGCAGCAGCCTGCAGGCGCTTGGAGACAAGGCATTTTCCACAAGAGGAACTCTCTAAAGAGTCATATAGATCCAATTTAACAGCAAAACAAAGATATATATATCTATATATTTATCCGTTTATCTATCTATATATATGTATATATATATTTATGTATAGGCCTGAAGAAGCCGCTGCACCAAGACCTCTATAGCAGCAATATCGCTACAGGTTCAAGGCTTTAATGAAGATTTCTTCATCTCCACTACGCGAGGGGGATATTATCAAGCGCCTGCAGAACCCATATCCGTGGACATATGTTCTGATGTACTTCAATACGTGCATGTACCTCTCTTTATGTACTCATAGATAGGTAGCTATGGGTATTTGTATATATTCAATAGATATATATATATATATATTTATATACATGTATATTCAGTACATGTGAATATAATATATTTTTAGATGGACACAGATATAGATGCGTAAATTTAGTAGATATAGATACATGTATATATGTTTAGTAGATACAGATATATGTACATATTAGTACGCGTAGATTCACTCAGAAGATCGGACTTCAAGAGCAGCTGCATCTCTGGCAGCAAAGGGCCGCTGCTTCACACGCATGCACAAGTAAAATATCTAACAGCTGTTCCACATAGAGAAAGATATACTTGTTTGCATGTAACTATGCGTGTAAACATTTTTATCTATAAATGTATTTACGTCTTTGAATGTAAAAAGTAGCATCCAAGAGCCTACCCTGCTGCATGTGTGTAGACCACCGCTGCGCCATCGGCAAGTTTTAGATCGTTATATATTATGATGGAGGCTGCTGCTTCGACAGTCCTACACCTACTTATAAGATTTGCTTGTTTATATTATATATATATATATATCTACATATACACATATACATACATATACATATACATGTATATGCATATACGTATATGTATATACATGTATACATACATATACATAAGTATACATATAAATATGTAAATTTAAATGTATACATATACATATATATATATATATATATCCGCTTTTCGTGTCGATGCTTTCTGCTATTCGCTGCAGTCTGCACCGTGCTACTGCTCATATTCTTCGTGATCTTTACGTCCAGGCGTTCATAGACTTCTGGCATTGAAGCTACACGGTCTCTGTCCTACACGGCTGTGATACACTCTTCTGCTGCCCCTTACCGGCCACTGCTTCTTCCGAAAGATTCCCCCGTGCATCTGCTGCTGTGACATCTCTGCTGCTCAAACACCTCTGCTGCTGATACACCTGCTGCCGCTGGTACATCCTCTGCTGCTGGTACATCTGCTGCTGCTCATTTCCTGCTGTGCTGATACATCTTCTGCTCCTGATGCATCTGCTGCTGCTCATCTGCTCCTGCTGATACATCTTCTGCTGCTGTTATGTCTTTGATACCGGTGTTGCTGCTTTGTGGTTGGGTTGGCTGTGTTGTCGGTGTGATGCTGCTTTTCTTCTTTTCACTCTGATGCAACAGCTGCACCCCCGGTTCTATTGCACTAGACGTGTCATGGTATTTCATTCATAAAGAAAACTCCCACAAGGCTTCTTCAGCGTCTGTTGCCGCCATTACTTCCTGTTTGCCTTACGTTCCCCTTCTGCTGCAGCACCGCCAACTTCACTACTATCACAAAAAATCGATATCTCTACCTTTGCGTCTGTAAATATCAGAAAGTGCCCTTCACGAGGACAATAACCCTCTAATAAAAATAGAAAGTCAGGTAATTTCGTTGTTTAAAACATGTGACAACCTCTTCTTGGTGTATATGTAATGATGTTTACATATGTTGATATATACATGTAGATATCGAAAGTCAGATAATAATACAGTTGTTTAATGCAGTCAACGACCTCTGGTAGGAAGCAGAAAGCCAGGTAGTATCACCGTTGTTCAATTGATTGTCATGTTTTAAAACGGCGAAACGTGCGGGCGGAAGTGGGAAGACAATGAAGAACTTGCAGTCGAAGTAGCCGTATCACCACTCCGTTAGAAGGATTCTCTTCACTCTCCACTGTGTCTACATTAGAAAGAGAAAGCAACAGTTAACGTCTTCTCTGCAGTATCACCACTCCGTTAGAAGGATTTCTTTCACTCTCCACTGTGTCCATATGAGAAAGAGAAAGCAACAGTTCACATTTTTTCAGCCGAAAGAGAAAGCAAAAGATAACGACTTCTACTTGCCTCCCGGGTGTTCGTATACTAGAGAAGAAACGCGGAGAAAGATAACCACAACAACCTATCTAAACCTATATATACATGAACGCACAGGTGGAAAAATAGATAATACGTAAAGGGAAAGGAATGCATACAGAATCATATATATATATATATATATACATATATATATATATATATATGTACATCCGAGACAGCTGTGATAGTTAATACGGAGCAGGAGGTGCGACTTGCTTTTAGGCTACTGTGTCTGCTTTTAATAGTTTAACGTGGGAGCAACTGACACACACGCAGAAGTGCACTATTTACAAATATGTTTAGTAATGATCTGCTTTCAAATGTAAGACGTAAAAATTGGGATTTCTTGGAAAAAAATTTGCAAAACTTCCACCTGTCAGTCTAGTGTGCACCCAACCAGTATCCCGGGGTTTCATGTGGCATGTCCAGTAGTTTTTTAAAGTAGAAACTAGATAAATATAGGGAAAGAAGCTACTCTCTCTTGAAGTGCGAGCCGTGTGGAATTTTCTTTCACTTCGACACGGCGACTTCCTTCCGCCGTGGAATATTAATTTCACCATTATGGCGTGGAAAAGATGAGAAACCCTTGACATCGATCTAATCAGCTCTTCAAATAAATGTGCGTCTTAATTCCAATAGCGTAAGCTGCCAAGTCATTTGTTAATACGATTTCAGTAGTTATTGTTGTGGTAAAGATAGACATCTCTTGATCAGAAAACTGTCCATACACCCCGCGTAGCCAGGTTCGGGCGATACAAAAGAACATAGGCACATCTTCGTTTAAATGTGGCTATCTTTCTTCATGATTTTTTCTGCGGCAACAAACTTGCCTATAGGAGATCTCGCGAACAATTGAGAAAGGTGAAAGGCTGGTAGCAGTTTAATAACCACGAGTGATATGAGAGAAACGCTGGGTGGACAAATTGACATAGGTGAAGATTTTTTGTATGTAGATAGCTGAAGAGTCGTATTTTCTAGGTTTAGAGATCACTATATTTTGTTTGCCACTAACATAAGTGGAAAGGATGATTTTTATATGGAGATAGCTTCCTAACTGGAAAGCTGTATTTCAACGTACAGAGCATATTATACTTTCCCCGCCAAGCAGACAGATAGAAGTTATAATGTTTATCACTGGTGTAACGTCAGAGTAGACAAGGTGCGACCCTTCGTATTGTAGCGAAGTGCAAACCACTTGAGATCTGCGCGTATGAAGAGAGACAGATAGTCGCAGAAGACAGAGAGATTGTAAAGAGAAACACTTGTCAAGCTTGGATGCCCAGAAGTATCTGAATGCATATACACACACGTATATATATATATATATATATATATATATATAGAGAGAGAGAGAGAGAGAGAGAGAGAGAGATATGGGTTTATGTGAATATGTGTACGGGTATACATTTGCACGTATAGAGACAGGCAGATAGTCGCAGGAGGCAGAGAGAACGAAAGATAACAGGGAATTTAAATTGAATACGTTCAGCATCAATATTTACAAGTATTCCAATCCCTGGCCACGCGTTTGAATAAGTAGACAGAATACTAGACAAGGCACCTCGGGCACCAATGTATAAATCATCTGTACATCATCTGCAGGAGGTGCAAACAAGGAGCACATACATACATAATACATCCATCCCTACATATATATATATATATATATATATATATATATATATATTTATAAAGGCAAGGAGCACATACATACATAATACATCCATATATATACATATACATATATATATATATATATATATATTGTTAGAATGATCTTTTTATATATCAGGACGATCGTGTATTGATTTCTTCTTTTTCTGCCGGCTCTGGCATTTTATAAGAGCGTATAGAGTGCTCTCAGATACTGACGTTCACCACTACTGCGTACGCATTGCAGTGGTGCCTGCCTCGGTTGATACTTCTTACCAGAAGACGTGGTGCTGCTCTTGCGGGTGCTATTGCAGTCTTTGACACTCCTATTACTACGCAGCTTCATCAGTGCTGCTGTCGTCTCTGCTGCTACTGCCGCTGCAAAAGCCACCGACTCTATTAAAGCTCTCCTGAGGTGGACGGTGCGCAGCAGCAACTGAGACTACAGCAGCAACAGCAGTTGCAGCTATAGCAACAGCAGCCACAGAGACAGTAACAGCAACTGAAACTGCAGCACCAACTAAAACTGCAGCAGCAACAGCAACAGCAGCAGCAACGGTATTGCATGCATGTCAGAGCAGAGTGTGGGCAGGCGTTGCATGTCTGCGTTGGGATCCCAGACCCGCAGTATCAGCTGCGGTTTCGCAGCAGCAGCATGATCCGCAGCAGCAGTAGGAAGGGAGAGCTGGAAAGAGAGTTGAGGACGAGGTGTCTTCACACTCGGCTGTTCGGAGCCCTGGGAGAAAATGGTTTTCTGCTTTCCGCGGGTGAATCTGTGATAAGATCTCACGGTAAGCCGCATTTCTCTCTTTTCCCGTCTCGTGTTGCCCTTCAGCATCGGTGTGGGATGACCCCCGTATCATTTTCTTCTCAGCGCGGGGAGCAAGGCAGAGAAGAGCATTTTAGCTCTAGCAGTAGCCTCTCGTGCTTAGACTTCACAATTCTCATGTCGTAATACGTTCAGATCTGCTTTTTCCATATCGAGAAGGCAAGAACTGGAAGCTCTCGTGGCCGGCTCGCACTGCCTCCCGCAATAGTTGTGTGATAGCAATACAGCAACAGTAATAATGAAGTAGTCATACTCGGGGAAGAACAACAGCAGCGCTGCAGAAAAAAAGTTAGTAACAGAAAAGACACCAGCCAAAGAAGAAGAAGCAGAGGCAGCACTAGGAAGGACTCTTCTGTAAGCAGTGTCCGCTATGTGTGAGTCGTGCCATTCTCTCACTACCTCCCATGCATTATATAGTTGCATCGCAGCCGATCTTGGATAGATCTCCGTCTTGTTTTCTTCATAATGGTGTAAGGCGTTGTTCTACTCTGGAAAAACAAAGAGTGCGTTCATTCGAGCTAAGTGAAAAGGCAAAGACATATGCAGCTTTGTGCTTGTTGGTACCCGTGGTGGTGTACGATTATGTTATGAAGAGATGCAACGCCTTAAACTCTTTAGTAAAGGGTAAAACTGTCTTGGAAGATTCTTTTTGAGCAGACAGGAAGCTACACTTGGACGTGTAGATGTGTAAAGTTAAGGTCTCTCTTGCTCATGCTATGTTAGACAAATAGTGTGCTAGCGGAGCGGCAGTGAAAGGAAAAAGAGATCTTTATGCGCGTTAAGTCTTCTTCTAATCTCCACATATCTTTTTACACCTAAAGTTTACTTGTCCGTTGCTGGAGGACAACTTGTTCTTCGCCACGGAACTGCTTCTCTTCTTCTGCGTATCAGCCTACACCGCGGAAGTACACGTCTACAAATTTGTATGTCCGCATAAATACAAGTGCAGAGACATTTCTGCAGAGAATTACATAGAGGAACGCGGGAAGTGCAGTCTTAAAAGGTAGCAATTCGCTTCTTGTGAAAATTTGGAGCAGATAGAGACATCGCTGATGTGTAGCACAGTCAGACACCGTATTTTTCCTTGTCTTACGTGACTCGTACAATATAGAAAACGGCACTTTTTCATTGCAGATGTCGTAATTTTCCTCTTCAACATGGTTTAATTATCTGCAAGGTTTTATGCGTTTTTCTGCATCTCCTGCTGTTGCTTTCGCCGCTGCTGTTCTTGCTTCTGTCGGTGGTGCTGCTGCCTCCGTCCGTTCCGCATTTGTCCGTTGTGCCCAGCCGCGGGGAGTTGTATTCAGGTGAAATTTTTTTAATAACACATCGTACACTCATTTACCTACACATTAAATTGAGCACTGACATGTATCTGTCCTTGCCGGTTCACATGTCTCCCTAGATATATCTGTACCTATGTCTGTGTGCGTGTCAGTTCATTCTGGGTGCACGCAGCTGTCTATCTTGTTGATGGGTACGTGTACGAAACTGCACTTTAGTTCGTCGCAGAACACTTTATCAAGTACAGTGTCTATTCTATCGAACTTTTGGTCATGCGTTGGGGTGAACATGTGCGTAGCGCACACACGACGGGCTCCTTGTCTCAGGGCATCCCGACATGGCACATCGTATAGGTGTAGTAGATGTTCAGATAAAGAAAGAAGTGTGTGTTTATTTTCGCTTCTACAGAGAATGAGCGTTTGTAAGTCTAGAAACTGTAATTAATATTTGTTTTCGCTACTGTACACAGCTGTTCAGGGCAAGATACGCGGACACATAGTCTGACTACGAGAAGTGAGTGTTCATTTGAAGTGAAGCAGAGAGCTCTCTGTTAGACTCGCGTAGGTACACATGTATGTAAAAACGTAGGTAATCTATGATAGGGGAAACATTTTCAAACTGGAACTGTTTTCGAAGTAGATACGTAGGAGCGATGAAGTGGTGACAAGGCCTATGCAGGAGACGCAGTGGAGACCAGGAGGGTAACACGGTTTCTTTCTGTTTCATCATTTTTCTGTGAATTTGACGGAGATGCTTCCGATGATATTCTTGAGCTGAACTTGTGTAGATAGTGAAATCCGCTGGAGAGCAGTTTTCGGAGGGGAGTAGACAAAAAGAGGACATGAAGTGTATGTCGATATTTTTATGTCAAATCAGTACCTGAATTCGCACAGTTACGTGCGTATGTGTATTATTGTTATGGTTCGGAATGTCTGTTTCTTTTTTTTCGTTGTTCGAAGGATTTTGTATATTTTCATTAATCCAATTTCGAAATAGTTGAACTTGCGTGCACTGGCTGATTTTCTCGCTGATATGTTGCGATCTGTTTTTTTTTTTGCAGGTGTGTCGTTCTCGCTGGAATTTTCGCACGTCGGGTTGGCCGTCTTTTTCTTTCTCCCCTCCAAATTGTTATTCTCTTCCTCTGCAGTCCTGTGTGTGCGTGTCTGGTTATCACTTCGGCGCTGCATCGTGCCTTTCTCTTCTGGGGCTCGATTGCTCCCTTTTTTGATCTTTTCTTTGCCGGTGATTGTGCTGCTTCATTTCTGGTATCGCTTTTTGGCTGTTTCCCCCTATTTTCTTCTCTGATCTGCTGCCTTTTGGCCCGATTCTTCTGATGTTTCAACGATGAAGTTGAACTTGGCAAATCCGCAAGCTGGGCTGCAGAAGACAGTGGAGGTGGACGATGAGAAGAAGTTACTGCCCTTTTTCGAGAAACGAATGGGCGCGGAAGTGCCCGGCGACAGCATTGGTGAAGAATTCAAAGACTACATTTTCCGCATTTCAGGAGGAAATGATAAACAAGGTTTTCCGATGTTACAGGGTGTGCTCGTGAATCATCGAGTGCGTCTTTTATTCAAAAAGGGCATGAAATGTTATCGTCCGCGACGGACTGGAGAAAGGAAACGAAAAAGTGTTCGAGGGGCTATTGTAGGACCCGATCTTGCGGTGTTAAACTTGGTGTTGGTCAAGCGGGGACCAGAGAATATTCCGGGTCTCACCGATGGAGAAAGACCCGCGAAGACTCGGACCCAAGCGGGCCAATAAAATTCGAAAGTTGTTTAATCTGAGCAAGACAGATGATGTTCGCAAGTATGTTGTCCGTCGAAATGTAGATGGAAGCGGCGCAGCAGCTGCGGGAGGGAAGAGCGGAAAGAAGACCAAGGCTCCGAGGATTCAGAGACTCATTACTAAAACGCGACTTCAGAGAAAACGCGCGTATCTGGCCAAGAGAAAAAGACAGGCCAAAACCAGCAGAGAGGAAGAGAAAAGTATAAAGCAGTCCTTGCAACGTACAGGTCTGAACAGAAGAAAAAGCGCGCTGACGTCGTTGCGAAAAAAAAGAAACACGTTCAAGAAAAACAGCTACAGGAGGCTTTGAAGAAGAACAGGCCGGCATTAAAGACACAACAACTGCGAAAAGCCGCGAAGGCAGCTCCTGCATCAGCAAAGAAGTAAAATGGTAACTGAAGCGTCGGGAGGCCAGGAAGAAAAGAAAGATCAAGTGGAAGTCAGCACATGTGTTCATCATGGGGAGAAGGGAAAAAGATTAGGTTCGGCATTAAAAATGCAAAGAAGGCGTGCGGAGGACTTGGGTTCTCTGTTTGCCACTGGTGACCGCAGCGTGTGGGGAGGGAGATGATGCAGACGGTAGAGATGCAGAAGGACTGAAAAGACAAAATTATGGACAAGACGAAAAGCAAAGACGAAGAGATTCTCAATCCGCCCCAGCGTCGTGATTTGAAAAAGCGTTTACTGAAAGAATTTCGCCTCCAGAGTTTTGGTCCACACTGGTATAATGAGGCTTTGTAGAATGTAGCGTGTAGTTGCACGCTCATTCCATCTATTTAGTTTATACGCACGTCTATAGGTGGAGACGTGTACAGATGTATATTTATGTTAACGTACGTGTCAAGGTTTGTGTGAGTGTGCGTGCGGTTGGCGATAGAGTAGTGGGCTATTCTGTGCCTTCTGCGGAAGGGAAACTCTCTTTCCCGCGGCTCGAACGTGCCAGAGACCCGTTCTGCTTCTCTTGAGAGAAGACAGAAGCCCCACGAGGCCAGTGAAAGATTTTTCTTCGAAAAACCCAGAACAACCGGATTCGATAAAGTAGGAGAAAAGAAGTGAATGTCGATTTTTAAGCCATCATGGCGATCTCAGCTGCGAGCTTTCGAGGAACTGTTTTTCAAAGAATGCCGAAGCAGAACAGGAGTCATTAACACATAATAAGACTCCACACCGGTGTTGAAAAACTTCTGCCGAAAAGCACGTTTCCGCTGCTGCTACACGCAAAAAACTATTTCTCGTCTTCGCACTTTTTTCCGCCACCTCCGTAACTTCGGCCCTCTGAGCAACTAGTGCGGCCCCGTATCTACCTGCTCATTCACAAACAGCTATAAACATCTCTGTGTAGGACACGTATGACCCAAATGTATTTTCTACCACCGTTCTCACGCTCGAGATAAAATCCCTGTAGAGTTGCGCGGGTACTACGTCTTTTCGTATGTTTCTCTCCATCACAGGACAGCGCTGCACACATATAGGTAACCTGTGGATGTTTCCCGTGTTTTCCTACATATCCACAGAAACGATCAAAAATACGTTGTTATGCGGACGCGATGGATACAGACGAAAGTACCGGCGTAGTTTCGGTTTTAATTAAGAATTCCGTGTCCGCTCCCACGCTTACAACGGAAGTAGATTCTGACGCTCCTTATTGTTCTCCCGCAAATACGTTAACTTATTTTTCCATGTAAAACATAAACGCCAGAAAGGAGAGATGTTTTGAAAAACGTGGATTTTCACCGATTGGTGACATCGCCGCATGGGAAGAAGGCGGAACACCGGCGAACAAGCTACCATGGACGCGCCTATGTGAAAAGTAGAATTGTATGTAAAGACACGTGATCACGTATTAACCCCTGAGAGACGTAAGTAGTTTATTCATCTGCGCTGAAGTCTGCACGCGCGGATATATCCAGGATCTGTCTCGGCTACTACTTGGCAGGTGTGACGTCGTGTGCCGGGAGATGCAGGAACAACAGTTATACGGAGAAGCAGGAGAGAAGGAAGCTGCTTATAATACCTCCGTGTGCATGTATTTACAGGACATACTTCCCATCGTGGAGTATATCTGTCTACTTTCAGTCCATATGCCTATACAATATGTATACAGGATGTGTGTAAATGAACACGTATACATACACTCATTCACACATATATATGTAAGTAGCTGTACGATGAGAGAGATTTATATTTTCTTATCTTCGTATCATGCACAGACATATATATATATATATATATATATATAGATAGATAGATAGATAGATAGATAGATAGATAGATAGGTAGATAGATAGATAGAATGATATCGCGCGTGGCTTGATCTGGCAGTCCTGTCATTAGGGAAGTGCAAAATTCGCAAAGGCGAGACTCATACGTATCCGTCGCGTAGTCCTTATGTAGTTGTACACTACCGTCACCTGGATATGTGTGTGTGTAGACGTGTGTTAAACGTGTGTACAGATAAAGGATCGGCATCTAATTGTGTACAGATAAAGGATCGGCATCTATTGTGTACACATTACACGCGCCGCACACTCAAGAGGTTGAAGTATAGCACTTGTATTTGCATGTATATTTGCAAGAGTAGTCATTACTCCGAAAAATATAAACGCGCGTCTGTGATGGCAAGACTTGACGTATCACTGCCCCGAGAGACGCACTCGCAGAGATGCCTGCGCAGCAGTCGCGAAGAAAAAGGAATAGTACCACGCCTAGGAGAAAGAAACGGGAAAAGCGAAAAGAAAAGTAAAAGCAGAACCAATCCATTGTGTCCTTAGTGTGTCACGCAGTGCCACGTGTTCTTCCATTCAACAACACTGAACTTGATTGTGCTAGCTCTACAGTCTTTTCCTTTTGTAGGAGTCTCTTTCCCCTTGTAGAACTCCTTTGCCTTCAGCTTGCTTCCCCCGTCGTCTCTTAGCCTCTCGGGCGCACTTTGTAGTCCCATATATATATATATATATATATATATATATATATATATATATATATATATATATATATATATATATATATATATATATATAATATATATATATATAATATATAAAAATATTGGCAGCTAGATAGGTATAAAGCTATAGGTAGTTAGACAGAGGTATACAGCTACAGAAAGGTAAAGATATGCAGTTTGTAGAGTTACGGGTGTCTCTACGTACACTCATGTATATTTATGTACGTAAAGCTTACCTGTATACTTATTTATATTACAAAGACGCAATCCTATGTAAAAACAGGCGTAGACGTTTTGACGCCTCTAGTAATTTCGATTCTGAGAATTTGTCTCAGTCCTTGTTACCCGAGGGAGTTGCCAAGCACCAAACGTGGCATGCATCTATATATCGACACAAGCGCACTTCAATATGTACATATCCGCACATACACACCTACATAAATGAATATACATATATATATGTATATATATATATATATATATATATATATATATATATATATATGCAGAGAGATTGTGTTTGCATGCCTCTATGCGCACGTTTATATGGGCGTTTCTATATACGGGTAAGCTTTACGTACATAAATATACATGAGTGTACGTAGAGACACGCATATGTTGAAAAGTGTGAACCCTTCTCAACAATATATATATATATATATATATATATATATATATATATATATATATATATTTATATATACATAGTGAACAGCTCAAATGTTTCTACGGATGTCTGCGTATCCAGTAAAGCCTACATAGAAACACGCTCTTGATTTGAACGTTTCCCTGTATGAGTATATTACTCTCTGGATCTTCGTTTGAACGGTATGTACGGCTGCTCTGGAACCTTGAGTTCCTGCCTTTCCTGTTTTGCGAGCAGAAGCAGCACCCTTCTCTCAGCAGTGGCAGACGGACAGGAGAGACAGAACACCGCATTATTAGAGCTCATTACCATCAACAGTGGAGAAATCTCATTACCAAGGGAATTCACAGAGCTTTATACTTCATTTGATATGCCTATATATCTTTTATACATGTCTTTATGTAACTGCAGGCTCTCCACTGCATGTCTGTACATAAAACGTGTAGCAATCCACATACTTTGAGATGAAGGAAGACGCGTTCGTATACTCAAAACTATGCATGTGCAGCCCTTCTCCGTAAGATGAAGCGATAAAACAAAGCCTTTATAGAGTTCTTCACTAGAGAACTGCTGCTGCTGCTCAAGAGAGAATGGACATATCTTTACCAAATGTCTTCTCTCTTTAAAATGGTAATCATATCCGCTAGAGAACCCATTTGAGACCCATTTGAACTCCGTATATCTAGAACGCCGTTGCTCTGGATGTTCTGTCGTACAGGAAAGAGAGAGAGATACATATACATATAGAGAGAGAGATAGATGGAAATGGATGTAAATATAGATTTAGAGACATATATACGTATAAACACAGAAAGAGATCTAGATAGTGATGTATATATAGATATATAAAAGTATATGGAAGGAGTCTTTTATCCTTCAAGAGTAGTTTTTTTATCTTTTCACCAATTGCCATATGTACATCAATCCATTGATTTGTTCGTGTATCTACGCTGCGAGTGCTGTGTCGCGAGCATCTCCGGATTCTGTTGCAATAGAGAAATGTATCTTCCCCTGCCCACATCCAAAGCCTTATCAAATATATATCTTTCACTCCTATTTTGACAAAAAAATGAAACCTCTCACACATCTATTTGAACAGCAGCAGCCGCAGCAGCAACACACACACGAAGAAAGCACAGGAACGGCTGCGCAGACGACAGCAGCATACAGACCTCTCTCACTTTTATTGAAGCGATAGAATATAGACCTTTCTCACTCTTATTTAAACAATAAAACAAAGGCCTAAGCACTGTCTGGAATAAAGATACACTTCTAATCCCCCGCACATACCCCATTCCATGCGTCTGGTGGAAACCTCCGTGGAAACGACGCGCCCGCTGCATGCTCCCTGTGCCTCTTCGATGTTCTCCAAATGTCCCTCTCATTGAATGTACCATTCGAATAATGCGTATTATATTCCCTTTCTCTCTATCTTTCTGTATATATATATATATATATATATAAATATTACAATCGAATGGTGCGAATTCTATTCTCTTTCTCCCTCTCTGTCTCTATACATATGTATATATATATTTATATACATATGTCTCGATGAGGATCGCCTCCACATGAACTCAAGCTATCACTTCTGTCTGATTGTTTATATGTAGGATAAGGCTGTTTGATAGGTGTATATAAACTCTGGACACTGCTTGTCTTGTATGAACCCACAAAAGCACGTCTCTCACACGTGTCTTTTGCATGCTGGAAGAGAGTCCTTTTCTCTGAAATTGCAGCACCTCCTTGTGGTTTTCCTTTTGTAAACAGTGGGTTTCTTTGTTTGGAAGCGTATGCTTCGTACGCATTTATCGAAAAGGAGACGAAATCAAATGAACAGGTGTTGTGCTGTCGCCGCATGCCTTGGACCCAACGACTCTATCAACACTGCATCTCCAGCCTCTTCGCATTTTTTCAATGCACATACACACCTATATCTGTATCAATCTCTCTCTCTCTCTCTCTCTCTCTCTCTCTATATATATATATATATATATATATATATATATATGGATGCGTATATCTGCCGTTATGCTTATGTGATTATGAGAAACATCTATACAGGTCGTCCAGAAATGAGTGAAAGAAGTGATTTTCACTGCCACCGGTGGACGCAGCTGCGTGCTGGGACGCATGCATCTACATGTGTCCTGTATCTGCCTTGGCGAAGAAGCAATAGAGAAGAAGCAATAGAGAGAGAAGTATGTGCTGTGGAGACACGAGTGCTTTCCAACTCTTTGCAATTTTATTCTTTCCAGCGGAATTCCAGTAACACATGACTTTTGTTTTACTTATTTTCCTCTTTCGTGTTGCTCTGACAGCCACTTCTTGCAGAGAGAGCTGCTGCTGCTGCTGTCTCAAGTGTCGCAGCACGTCTTTCAACAGAGAAAGACCGATATGAAGAAGAGAAAGAGTAGCACCACCCGTAAAGGCCGCCCTTACAACCGCGCGAAAGCGTCCCGGAAGAGACGTTGCGGTGTACGTACACTTACGCGGATGAAAAGCGGAGGTGTACGTACACCCCACAAACAACAGCAGATACAGAATTGTATACCGCAACACACTCTTCTGTTCACACCACACAAATCAAAGTGAATAGTCCCTATACATATATATATATATATATATATATATATTGATCGACAGATAGATACATCGTTGATGATGAGCTGCAGAGACAGAGAGACAGGAAGACGTGGTAGTATATGCATCTACAGAGAGAAGTTGACCACGTGTAAAAGAGAAACACGTGGGGTGCTTCAAAACTGCATTTAACAAAGTAAAGGCATTTCTTCTTTCATATGGATCTTCTTCTATCTATACACTCGCTTGCTACTCCAACATTTCTCTCATCTCCTTCCCTCCGCATTTAACATCGTCTTCCACAACACCCACCCTCACATATCACAGCTACATACACACACAAAGAAAGAAAAAGAGAAACATATACATAGACATATCTATCTGTCTACATATATATATATATATATATATATATATATATATATATATATATATATATATATATATATATATATATATATATATATATAAACATGTCTTTCTGTATTGTGAGAAAGAAGCGTTGTTGAGAGTGAGGGGAGGATCTGTTGATTCCGAGTCAACGTCTTCTATTGTATTACGCGCGGCTGTGTGGTGTATGTACACTGGGGAGAAGCGTTGTTTTGGAAATAAATCATCCCAGCAGCAGCGTAAGTGAAAATATCTCTATTTTATGATGTCTGAGAGGTTCCCGCAGGAAACTGTGTTTCTTTCTTTGCTGCATGTTCCTTCTCTTCTTCTTCTTCATCTTCTGGACGAGAATACAACCGAATCACCGGCTTTGTCGGGTCCTTCAGCAGCACATATCTAAACAGAACAGCAGCAACAACACACACACCGTTAAGGTGCAGCAGCAGCTGCAACGTACGCAGTACAGACATCACAGCAGCAAGAGCAGCAAAAGCAGGACGCCAGCAGCAACAGAGCAGCAGTAACCGGGACAGCAGCAACTGGGTAGAGGCAACAGCAGTGCTGCAGCAGCAGCAGCAACACAGGCAGTAGAGGCGACGTAGCAGCAGCAGTAGTCTGCGGGGTAGTAGAGGCAACAGAGCAGCAGCAGCAGCAGCAGTAGGTGCAGCAGCAGGCGGCAGGAGGGGGAGAGAAGAGGGAAGCAGCAGCAGCGCGCAGCAGCAGCAGCAGAGCCACTGCAGCCGGATGATGAAGATCAGAAAGACAAAAATTTTGAGTGCAGCAACAAAAAAGAGAAACACCTTCACCTTAGAGAGGTTCACCAGAAACCCAAATGCAGATGCATTTCAATATAGAAAGGCGCGTTTGTACCTCCAACACGTCTGCAGCGCAGCCAAAAAGAAGAAGACGACGAGGAAAAGGAAAGCAGCAAAAGAGAGAGAAGATAAAGGATACCTTCCATCTGGTTTCTCCATCACGAGATCAACGATCGCTCGTATGATACCCCACGCGTTATCGGCCTTCAAGCCGATTTGCAGCCCGAGGTCCCGCGTCTGATAGGACTGGACGCTCAGCACGACGTGGTGTTCTGTTCAGAAGAAGCAAAACGCAAAACACAGATCTTAAACATTCATGAATATCTCCACGTAATCCTTCGGACAACGTTGTGAAAAAGTCTTTCTTTCCGTCACAAAAATCACCTTTCTACCCTCCATTTATGTGTATATACGGAAAACGCTATATATATATATATATATATGTATATATATACATATATATATATATATATATATATATATAAAGAGAGAGAGGGAGAGACACGAAGAGCCCTACTCATATAAATACACACATTTTCATATAGATTCATATATATTCACGTATTACATATATTCCTCTGAACATATACAGAAATATTCATATGAATATAGATTTTGTACACAGACAGATATATGTGTCTATGAAGGTGTAGAGAAGATCAAAAAGAGGTGGATGAAAAGAAAGGAGAATGCAGCAACAGCTGCATGCAGACGACGTAAAAAAGTCAACAATCAGGAAGAGGAGGTCGTGTCTCGGGTGACAACTGCCCACTGCATTTCAAAGTCTTCACATCGCAGCACTGTCTCGGTTGAACAGATGTCCAGAGAAAGTCACAAAAAAGTTTGCTGAAAAAATCTCTTCGACTTTGTGCATGCAGCACGACAACACACATCCACATTGTCACCTCCCTACCTGTTTACATATCCATCAACGCAGATATGAAAATATCTTTCTATCTTATGGAGAATGTATTAAGATGATGAGACGCACCTACAACTGTATTATACCCGCAGATACAGGCAATACCACTCGCAGTAGAGAGAAGAGACGTTCGTATTCACGGAAAGTGAAATTTGAATGATACAGAGATGCTAGAGACACTCGAATAGTGAGAAAGAGAGAAGAGAGAGGTAGACGCAAACATACAGAGACATATACACAGACGGAGACGCGACAAAGATATATATGTATATATATACATACAGAAGGTGACACAATACACGCATACAGAGACAGACACAAAGATATAGACATATTATCGAGTCACAGAGAGCCAGAGAGGTAGACGCAAAAAAGTATAGACATGAAGATCAGGAGAGATGTACAGAGAGCGAGAGAGACGAAGTCAGGATATACATACAGAGATAATGAACAAATATCCTTATGTATCATATTTGTGCACTTCCACGCGTCGTAGCTCTACTATACAGATCTGGCTGTGAATGCAAACAGAGATAACCACATCGTTGAGGATCGGGAGTCAACGGTGAAAAAGAGCAAACACAACGGCAGGAGGAAGAGAAAGAAGAAGTAACTAGAGGAAAAACCTTACCATTGTCATTCATTGTTTTCCTCGAAACAAAGCCAAGCTTCAAATCATCACAGCCCGCAATCATCGCAGAGGCAACAAACTTCTTCAGTTTGCATGCGTTGTTCCGCACCTCCGTCGCCAGCAGCGCCCCTCGCTGCGTCTCCATTTGCACACGCCAGTTCCTCTGTCCTGCTCACCCCCCATACAAACAAAAAGAGACTTTCTATCAATGTGAAACTATATAAATATGTTGCCTCGAGAGTAGTGCATAGCCACAAAAAATGCCTTGAAAGGAGCTTATTTATATTCACTGGAAAAAGAAAGTTAATGCCTTAAAGACAGTATATATATATATATATATATATATATATATACATATATAGATATATATATTTGCCTTGATTATAGAAAATGTATTGGAGAGAGTATATATATATATATATATATGTTGTCTCGAGAACAGTAGATGGACCTATACAGAGAGAGAGAGAGAGAGAGAGAGAGGATGGTGGATAATGCTTTAATGACACACTCTCATTCTCTCTCTATATATATACATTATGCCCTGAGGGAAGTAGAGATGTATACAGATACGTACTTAGACAGACAGATAATGCCTTGAAGACAGCATATAGACATGTGAGTAGCCGCGAGAACAGTAGACATTTTCATACTAATAATGACTTGAGGACAGTACAGAGAGAGAGAAACAGGGGGGATAGATCATGATGCCTTAGGGACAGGCTATATAGAATATATATATATATGTATATGTATAGATATACGTTGTCTTGAGAAGAGTAAGCATATCTACGGAGATATAGAGATAGACAATGCCTTGAAGCCAGTAAACATATACATACATTTAGTATGTTTTGAGGGGAGAGAAATCTATGTATAGGGCACTACTGGAAGTGAAACGAGTGATATAGAAGAAGAAGAAGAAGAAGAAGAAGAGACAGACGCAGTGCTGCTGATGATGGACGAGCGACAAGAACAAAGAGACCGCACGCAGTTGTCAATAGCAAAGTCTTCTCTGAAGCAGATGCTGCTGCAACAGCAGCAACAGCAGCCGAGAAAGCCTGTCTCTCTCTCTCTCAGCAGCAGCAGCAGCAACAGAACAACAGATATAGAGAACAGATACACACATATAAATGCAAATCGAATGACAATATGTTCAATGAGCGACGGGGAAGTTGTCATATCACCAACAGCAGCAATGAGAGAAAGCAGCAACACCAGCAGCGACAGAGCAACAGCGTTACTAATACAGACGAAAGAAGAGAAGGAGCAAAGAAAATGAGACTTTACCTTTGATATCATATTCGTTTAAAGCGCATATATACACGTAACCCCCTCCATCTTTTCTGAAAGGATCAACATCCTCTTTTTCTCTTCTGCTGCTGCTGCTGCTTCCCTCTTCACGTTGTGGTGCTGCTGTGACACCTCCCGCAGGAGACGGCAGCTTCGCATTCACCTCGGCTCTAAACATAAAGAAAAAGCAGAAAAAGACAAATAGCAGAAATTCTCTCTCTCTCTCTCTGCAGAAGAAGCTTCTTTTTCAACAGAAACACATCCTTCCTCAACGCGTTGTGCAGCAGCCATAGGGCACATGCAGACACACTTCTTATACATACACATATATATATATATATATATATATATATATAGAGAGAGAGAGAGAGAGAGAGAGAGAAAGAGAGAGAGAAAGAGAGAGAGAGAGAGAGTGAAAGGGAAAGACAAGTGTCTGAAGCTGCCTTGTGCTTCTCTTTGCCATTACAAAGAGAGATAGAGATGTGAAATTATAAAGAAAAAAAAAATCATTTCTCTTCCGTATCTATAATATATATATATATATATATATATAACGCGTGGACGCACATAACGACAATAGACGCAGAGGCATCTTCGAAAGAGTGATAGAGAGACGAAGTGGGATGAAAGAGAAGAAGAAGAAGAAGAAGAAGAAGAAGAAGAAACAAAAGGGAACAGAAAAAGCATCCACAAAGGCCCCTCTCGACACATATTAACTATGCAAGCAGAAGAAAGGTCTCTATATTCACCATGGTCACGCTGATAAAAAATCAACTATACGAAGAAACAACTATTCCAGATATTATCAATATAAACAGAGATATACGTTGAATATACATATATATATATATCTATATATGTTGATATTTGTATGATCTTTTCATATCAATGTAAATATATATACTCACATATGTATATATAATATATATAGATGGATACGTCAATGGAGACAACGAGAGATAGAGATATATATTTTACATGTAGAGTAGAGACAGAGGTCGAGATAGACTTATATAGATATTCATGTAAAAATATATACAGAGATACATATACGTATATACATATCTACGGGAAGACATCCAGATGCAGATAGAAACACATAAATAGATACACGAGGGAAACATATAAAAAGAAGCTGTTTCACCTGGTGATGATGTTAATCGGACGTTTGCTGATGGGGTCGCTGGCGCCTCCTCCCGTTGTCCTCGGGGGTATCGTGAAGACGCGATACCTGCGCATGCAATGGAGATATCACATGATCAAAAGACAAATGCGGATGAGAACTGAATCTCTGAGAACTCCTAAAAGAAAAAGAGCGAATTTACGCAGAAATATAGTAGCATTAATAAGAGATAAAGAGATGTACATATATGTATGTATAGAATATATAGAAGATCTCGTACATGGAACACTGACATCAGACGCATGCTGCACAGAAAAAAAAACTACTCTAGCGAAGAAATCTATCTGCATCTCCTGTCTCCCTCTGGTGTCTCTCTTCCGTCTCTCTCTCCATCCAAAAAACTGTCGACATGCCTTCAACCCTACACCTGCATATATATACACATCTATATCCACACATGTATACATATCTCTACATGTACATATATATGTATATATATATATATATATATATAATTTCTCTTATGACACACATAACATATATACATATATATATATATATATATATAGTTAGATACACCAGCACCCACAACATGTGTACACGCCTGCAGATCGATATACTTAAACGCAGACAAGCCCACGTTTATAGTACATATATATATTTTAGATAGATATTTTCTTCTGAGGAGAGACATAGACTTCTTTGATGCTGCTCACCTGTAGGCAACAGATGCAGGATTATCTCCTTTTTCAACGAAGGGAGCCGGAGGGTATCTGATGGGGTCTTCGCTTTTGACAAGAAGTTGCTGACGGAGGTTTTGATTAACCTTCACCGCCTCGAATCCCAGTGCTGCTGGCCGATTCAGTCGATTCTGCGAAGGCAAAAGTATCTGCACGTCTTTTTCCTATCAACCTCTTTCTCCTCTTCCAGTATACATAAATATACATAAAGAGAGAGGAGACACATATATACATATATACATATAAATAAATATATGTAGAGAAAGAGAGAAAAAGAGAGAGAAAGCAAAATGGACACATCATGCGCTAGGCCGCACACGACACATTTATATATATATATATATATAGAGAGAGAGAGAGAGAGAGGAAGAGGTGATATAGCTATATATATATATATATATATATATATATATATATATACGTGGTGTTGTTAACCCTGTTCTCTTAGATGCGTATGTATAAGTCTTCCGACACGTACGAAGGAAAACAGAGCCAGAGAGACAGAGAGGCAAGAGAGGCGATACTAGTTGATACGTATATACATGTACATATGATGTATATAGATATTTCTCTCTTTCTCTCTCTCTCTCTCTCTCTATATATATATATATATAGGCAGATTTATAAGTGTAAGTGTGAGTGCCTTTTCCTGGGGGTATCTGTCTCTTTGTCTATCTCCTCGAGAAGTATAGAAGCGGCGAGAGGAGAAGAAGAACTCCTTTTTATGATGTTTGTAGAAAAAGAAAAAACGTTTTCCTACCTCAGCGTCTTGCATGGGAGGTTCGCTGGCAGTCTCATTAACAGTGAGGAGATCAACGATAGATCCATTGGCTTTATCAATGAGCAGCTTGCCTTCTACTTTTGTTAAATGCAAATGCCAAGAGTACTTCCCCTGCGGGGCTGCCATCAGACAAGCCAAGACTTGATCAGTTGCTCCGACATCGATCGGTTCCTTGCTGTTCAACATGTGTTCCTGCGGATGAGCAGGAGGAGAAACGAGACGCCCAGCAGGAGACGCAGTCAGAGACAACGCAGAAGAAACAGCAAAAAGATGAAACACGAAGACGAAGGAAACAGCCAGAAAGAGGAAAAAAGACACAAGAAGAAGAAAAAAACGGAAAAAACGACACCTCAACAACGGGAAACAAGGCGAGGTATACTGAGACACATACACAACACACGTGGTGTACGTACACCTCCCACAGACGTGTGCGAGACTGCCACTAAAAGAAGAAGAGGCGTGCTGGGGTGTATGGACACTCCATGGTATTATGAAGATTGGCATACTTTCGGGGATCCACGTGTACAGAGAGAGAGACCAGCGTGCCTGTCTAACACTAACTGCAAAAACCAGATACCGCCTACACACCCAGACAACACCACCTCTACATCACCTCGATGTGGTGTACATTCACTGCATCTATCAGATATCCATCTACACGAGACAGAGACCAGACAGACAGAGAGAGAGAGGCTAAATGTAAAAATATAGATGACTCTGGAGGACTTACAATACATATGCATGCCCACGCAGGAGAAACAAAACCAGAAAACCCCAAAGAACGTTCAAAACGCAGCATCTCCAGTCTCCACCTACACATGTACATCTTCATACACATACATTTATAGATACAAGCAGAAATATAGAGAATGGATATCTCTCTCTGTCTTCACTCTGTCTAAATATATATATATATATATATATTATATCTCTTTCTCTCTGTGTCCCTATGCATATATATATTTGAATTACCTTTCTGTGTTGAAATGATACGGCACTTGTGATATGAGCAGGAGCAGCAGAGAGAAAGGAAAAGGAAGAAGAAGAAGAAGAAGGAGACGAAAAAGAAGAAGAAAGAAGTGGGAGAAAGTCAAGGAAGGGAATCCCACTCGAATAAGGTCATCGTCTTGTGTAGAAACCCAATAATAATCGAAATTCGAAGAAAGATTTTGAAGCGTAGCAGGCAGCTTCGTGCTGATGCGATCGGCTTGCTTGCAGTACGTGCGCAGTTCTCCCCTCCACTCCAAATCCTTCACCTTCACTTTGCCTGGGTAGCACCAACAGCAGCAGCAAAGAGCGAGCAACACACGCAGAGGAAAGATCAACAACATGAACAGCAGCAAAAAATAAACAGCAGTACACACAAAGAAGCAGCAGCAGCAGCACTTATAGCAACAGTAGCAGCAGAAACGACAGCAGCAACCGCCACATAAGCAGAAATCTCAACAGCAGCAGCAGAAGTATCTCCAGCAGCAACAGAAGTATCTCCAGCAGCAGCAGAAGCATCTCCAGCAGCAGCAGAAATATCTCCAGCAGCAGCAGAAATGATAGCAGCAATTGCATCGCAGCAAAAATATCAACAGCACCGGAAATATGAACACCAGCAAGAAGGTATGCGTCCACAGCATTGTATATGTCTACAACACGCAGGTTCCCTTTCTACTCAAACACCTCTGCCGATACAGAGAAAGAAAGGAACATATTAGTCAACAGATATGTACGTCTTTGTTCTGTAGTATATTCAACAATATGGCCTAGCATCGCTAACGGCAGCAAATTCAAATGGAAATCCTCTGTGAAAACATATTTAAAAGAGAAAGCACACCTTTCCCGAACTCCTCAAGCGATGACTGATCCTCTCTCCTTCGAATATACATAAAGTCCTCCGATACCATATCCTCATATATTGACATAGACATAGAGATATACAGATGTTATCGTTAGGACGCTGGCGATACGTATACGCACGAGAAAATAATACACGTAAACAGCCACCTGCACAAGCACGCAAGCACATATACACATGCTCATATATATATATATATATATATATATATATATATATATATATATATATATATATATAGGGAGATACAGGCACCAAAAGATATATAGCATACACGACTGCATATATAGATATGATCTACACATGAGAACAAACGGTCTGCACCACATACATACACGTATATATATATATATATATATATATATATATGAAGATAGACAATAGACAGATATAAACATATATATATGGATATTCATTATATAAACACGTATATAAACACGTACAGATACACAAGTGAAATCACGTTTCTGAACTTGCAGTTGTAGATGAGAAGAAAGGTGTGTTGAGAGGACTGATATAAGAAACAAGGCAGCAATAAAAAAAAGGAAGTTTGCGGCTCGAGCTGAAGAGAAAGGAACTCTGCTTTGAGATCCTGAAGATGAATAAATACAAAGAAAGAACACTGGTGAAGACTATAGCAGAGAAAGACATACAGCTTTCAATTGCATGTTTATGTAGCTGAGAAAGAGGAAGCTCTGCCTCCACAGTCCAGTCGTTTGTGGGTTGAATCGACCACTCGCTGAAGGCGCGATGTCGCGCATGTATCCGTGCGAACCTTGCCTGAAGAAAGAAGAAGAGAAGTGAACAAGGGAGAATTTCAAGCGAAGATGGAGAGAGAAGGACCCCCGGGGGGAAAGGCAAAATGGAAGGCAAACGAAAAGAGAAAGGCGAAAAAAAGAACAGTGAAGCAAAAAGCCACAGACACGTCCCTCGAAGGAAAAGAGAAGACTCCAGGTGAAACAGAAGGAAGAAGAAGGCATTGAGAAGAAAGAAGAAAAAAAAAAGAGGAAGAAAGGTGCATTCGCAGGAGGAGGTAGTTGTGACAGCAGCGGGAAATCAATATATATCATACACAGCAGGTCCTGGCGTAGAGGCAGCAGCGGGTGTTTTCTAAGGCGAGCGAACAGCAGCAGGAGTAGCTCAGACGAAGAAGCCAGCAGGTGACACGAGAAAGCAGCAACAGCAGCAGCAATACGAGAAGCAGCAGCAATAGGAGAAGCAGCAACAGCAAAAGAAGCAGTAGCAGCAAAACAAGCAGCAACAGGCGCAACAGCGGCAGCAGCAACAGAGGCCCCCACAGCAGCAGCAGCAGACGCACCTTTGCCAGCAGCAACAGCAGCAGTAGTGTAGAATGCGTCAGTGTATGTAGAGAAACTTGCCTGTTGCTGCTGTTGCTGCTTTTTCTGTTCGCTCTTTCCCTTCTTCCCGAGGCGAAGCTCTTCTTCTTCTTTATTCTTTTCATTAAAAGCAGCTGTGGATTGCTTCACCGGAGCTCTTCGCCTGTGCAGCCATCCCCCTGCCGGTGTGCATGCACGCAGCGAGACTCTTCAAAGAAGAGCATGCATCCACATAAAAGTTATAGGAAAATACAGGAAGGAAGAAAGAGAAAAATTCCACAATCACTCCTACAACGATACAATACTCTACATCGACATATAGATACAGAAATACCATACAGACGACATCTACAGCCATATACTCTACGTGTACGTATATGGGATTCTGCAATATATACATATATACATATATGTAAAGCAGGACACCATAAGGAAATATTTATAGAAAGAGAGAGAAAGAGAGAGAGATATGGAGATTTATATGTGTATATATTGAAGTATATATACGTTGTCTGTACATTTGTAGACAACTGGAAAAGGCCTATACATATCTCTTCACGCGTCTGCACACAGGGCATGCAGGAAAGATTTCATCCTATGAGTCTTCTCAGTCACACATACACAATACAATCACCAATACATATATATATATATATATTTAAATATATATATATCTATATATGTGGAGCAGCAACTTTCTTGGAAGACACTGTGTAGCAGGCCTGGGCTTCCCTCATATGAAGGTGAAGAAAAGAAACAGAGAATAATCAATGCACTTTCAGACAGTCTTCTGCACGCAGGCTTGGATGGATATATATGTCTCAGCCACCAATATGCATACAAAAGAACCGATAGAACAACTCGTATTTGGAAACAGAGAACAGAACGAGAAAGTACAATCGCTTCTGCTGCGAGTCTCTTCAATAAAATCTTCAGCCGTACAGACACACACATATCCACTTCGCGTTTCAAATCTTGGCCTCTGCATGCATCAGAGATACTCTTCCATATACAAACTATATACATCTATTGTCTATATACTATATACATCTGTTGTATATATCATATATGGCATCATATACCCATACGTACTAGACAGGAATAAGGTTAACCACTCCAACAGTACAATACCTACATGTACATATGACATTCTGTGTGTATATATATATATATATTTATATTACATACACATATTGTGTAGACTATATATGGCAGTACGCATATACCGCACGCATGTGAACCCCACCTACTATGTAGATATATATGGATGTCTTCGTGTAAACACAGAGCAATTTTCCCACAAAGTCCCCCCCTGAATGCGCATCTAGATATATGTAAGACAGAGACATATATAGCCTTATGTGCATATACACATAGACTCATACATGTACTTATTGTGTGAGTGGCATACATGTGTACATATATACAAGTATATGCAGCTGTAGAGAAGATACTTGCGTACAGATAAAACATGTAAATGATATTTTGTGTATATATGTAGTTCTCTGTACACGTGCATCCACACCCAAGTATACCCTTACATATATATATATATATATATATATGTACATTGTAAACACGTGAATACATATACATATATATATATACATATATATGCATGCTCGACAGTTGATCCTCTACGCGTAGCACTTGACACTTCGCTGCTGTCGTACTTCATCGAGAACATGCATATTCAGTATATATATATATATATATATATTATAGAGGTATATTATACCTGCAAGCCTGCGCGTGTATATATATATATATATATATATATATGTACAAGCACGCATGCATAAAAACAAACGTATACGTGCAGCTGCAGAATATACAATGTAAGATAGAGCTAAGAAGGCGCATGCGCATTCCCACGTCCGCAGGTGTCACCACTCATACAAAACAGATATATATATATATATATATACATAGTTTTATAATATATGAATAGATTGAGCTCCACCAGGAGCACACGAAGTGAACAGATTTTTTTGCTGAAAGCATTGACAGACCTCCGCCTGCCCGTTTGAGAAGAGGACGACTATCAACTGTTTGAAACTGCTGCTCTTCATCCAGAAACGCCATTGGCAATCCCCGCATGTCGCGCGCTTCCCGCTGTCTCTGCAACCCCACACATGTGCAGCAGCGACAGCAGATACAGAGCAAGGGATACACTTCTGCCAGGAGCAGGTCTCTGCAGACACAGCAGCAACAGCAGCAACGCCACCGAGAGCAGTAGGACCATATACTACCGACCAGTGGAACCGCCTCGGTAACTAGCGATATGACTTGTAGACCAGCTTCATACACATCTATGAAAAAAAATAGGTGTAAGTACAGCCTTCTATACGAGATATACTGGTATAGTTACACACTTGATTTCATTCAGATACTTGTAGACCAGCTTCATACACATCTATGAAAAAAAATAGGTGTAAGTACAGCCTTCTATACGAGATATACTGGTATAGTTACACACTTGATTTCATTCAGATACTTGTAGACCAGCTTCATACACATCTATGAAAAAAAATAGGTGTAAATACAGCCTTCTATACGAGATATACTGGTATAGTTACACACTTGATTTCATTCAGATACTTGTAGACCAGCTTCATACACATCTATGAAAAAAAATAGGTGTAAATACAGCCTTCTATACGAGATATACTGGTATAGTTACACACTTGATTTCATTCAGATACTTGTAGACCAGCTTCATACACATCTATGAAAAAAAATAGGTGTAAATACAGCCTTCTATACGAGATATACTGGTATAGTTACACACTTGATTTCATTCAGATACTTGTAGACCAGCTTCATACACATCTATGAAAAAAAATAGGTGTAAATACAGCCTTCTATACGAGATATACTGGTATAGTTACACACTTGATTTCATTCAGATACTTGTAGACCAGCTTCATACACATCTATGAAAAAAAATAGGTGTAAATACAGCCTTCTATACGAGATATACTGGTATAGTTACACACTTGATTTCATTCAGATACTTGTAGACCAGCTTCATACACATCTATGAAAAAAAATAGGTGTAAATACAGCCTTCTATACGAGATATACTGGTATAGTTACACACTTGATTTCATTCAGATACTTGTAGACCAGCTTCATACACATCTATGAAAAAAAATAGGTGTAAATACAGCCTTCTATACGAGATATACTGGTATAGTTACACACTTGATTTCATTCAGATACTTGTAGACCAGCTTCATACACATCTATGAAAAAAAATAGGTGTAAATACAGCCTTCTATACGAGATATACTGGTATAGTTACACACTTGATTTCATTCAGATACTTGTAGACCAGCTTCATACACATCTATGAAAAAAAATAGGTGTAAATACAGCCTTCTATACGAGATATACTGGTATAGTTACACACTTGATTTCATTCAGATACTTGTAGACCAGCTTCATACACATCTATGAAAAAAAATAGGTGTAAATACAGCCTTCTATACGAGATATACTGGTATAGTTACACACTTGATTTCATTCAGATACTTGTAGACCAGCTTCATACACATCTATGAAAAAAAATAGGTGTAAATACAGCCTTCTATACGAGATATACTGGTATAGTTACACACTTGATTTCATTCAGATACATGTAGCTAAAGAGACTACTCCCTCGCTACACACATATCCACATACGTATATACTTGTGTCCATACATATATATACATAGACATATCTGTACTTATGTATGGTGACTTTTCTTCCTGCAATACTGCGTGACAAGATTGCGAAGACGAGGTAGGAGTTGTATAGGCGTCTAATCTTTCACAGGCATCTTGAGAGCACAGGACCACTATTGAATGACATCTTACTGCAGAAGAGGCATGAGTACATTTCTGCTCTTCTGTTCACCTGCGTGAAGAGGAAGGTGAAGTCGCAGGTGCGGAAAGGCTGGTGAGAAAAGAGAGAAGGGCGAACACTAGGCTCGAAGGGAAGATGTGCTAGTGCAGAAAGACACTCAGCACGCGTTTCATTGTCACAGGTCGCAGGCCCCCATGAATCCTTCTGTTGATGGCAACGGAAGAGACTTCCATTCTCGCGTTTCTCTTCTTCTTGTCCTTCTGCTTTCTGCTGCTCGCTCTTCTTCGGATCGGTGGCTTGCTCGGTGTGGTGCACTTCGGCAGCCTCCTCTGACTGCGCCTGTGGCTCCTCTGTCGATTCTGATTTTCCTTCCTGCTGCTGATGCTCTGCTTTCCCCTGCTGCTGTTGCTGCTCAAGACGCTGCTGCTGCTGTTGAGCAGTAGCCTCTTCGGGATACTCTGCCATGACGGTGCCGCCGAGGGAGAAGAACCAGCGGATAAGGGATGGGAAGGAAAGGCGTGGCGGGAGGCGAGAACTATGACGCGATTCAAAAATGACGGTTCAAAAGACACGAAATACAAATCTGCGACGCGCAAGGGAGTGAAGAGAATCCCAGACGAAAAGGTGAAAGAAAAGCAAATCCAGAAAGTGGCGAAACAATGGAGGCAGCTAGCACGGGATGGAAAGCAGGTCCCCAAAATCTCGAAACGTCCGGCGGAAAAACAAAAAATCAGAAGGCGAATTAGAAGATAAACGCGGACGACTTTAAATTTTTGAAAACACAGTAAGCCCCGCAAATGAAATCAAAATCCAAAAGGGCGACACGAAACGGTAGCGCCGCAAGAACGGGAGTCAAAGGCGCGTGGGGACGGCGGCGGCGTATGTACGCCTCAGGGAGATGGGAGAAAGGCCGACAGAACGAGAAAAATGCTTATTTCCATTTACTGTGTGTTTGAACTAAAAATGGACAGCATGATTTGCATCTCTTTTACACGGCGCCCGAACAAATGGACTTCCTGCAGAGTAATGATAGTCGGCAACGCGAAGAAGGAAAAACGAAGAGGGGAGGCGCGGGCGCGGATGAAGACAGGACAGTGGAGTCGACCAAGACAGACAGACAGTAGCAGGGTTGTTGCACGTGAGTGGATAGAAACAGGTGAAAAGAGGAAGTCAACTACAGGAAAGCGAGTTAGATGTAGAGAGAGAGGAGAGAAACAACGTACCCCACCAATAGTGGGGGTCCAGGGGCTGGTAAAAGACGAGGCCGGCTACAGCGCCTTCTTCTGCATGCCCTGTCTCCGTGATCACTTGGGAAAAGCGAATTTCCACGTTGTATCGAATAAAAAAAATATCCCGCAAAGTTAGCCCTGTAAAATGATATTGTATGGCTGTCCGTATGCAAAATTTGCAGTTATGTCCGTGCATCTTACATATCCTCTACCTCCTACATATATAAAGAAGAGGTATGTCTATGTATATGTATATATATGTATGTGTATCCAAGTGTAGACGTATGTATTTGCAGTGGATCTCTATTTTGTGCTGGTGAGCATATTACTAATGTGTATAGAGGATGCATTTAAACTGGTACCCTATGGCATCCGAACTTGGTAATGTACACTCGCGTATGAAACACCCACATAAAGATGCGCAAAAAGAATCAATATTCACTAGTTTGTTTTCACGACAACGTGCTTAGCCCGTACATCCGTATTTCCTATGTATTCGGAGTTGTCTGTTTGGCTTCTTGGCTACAAGTTTCTTGAATTCGAGCATGCGAGTACAAGGGAGGATATATATATATATAGGTCATATATCAGAGAAGGGATCATATATGGCATATCTGTGTGTGTGGTGCCTGACTCTCTCCTCTATATATCGTGTTGAGAAAAGTAGCCTTCCACCTATGCACACTTGAAGTTGCATATGGACGCATATGTCACTAACATACTCACTGCTGTGGGTCCGCCGTCCAATGCACATCCTCCATAAATTCCTCCTCACTAATAAGGCATACGATATCAGGGCTGTCTCTCCGTATCATCTTCTTCCATATTGTCTTCAGCGTTGATGCATGCTTGCTGATGTTTGGAACCAGAGGGTCCGACGGCAGTGTCCCGACCGTTGCGAGATCTCACTACGGCAAGAAAACACTGTTGCACAGTATTCATATTAGAGGAGTATTACTCTTGTGTGAAGAAATACCTCACGAAGGTAGTTAGGCTGCACAGGGTTACAGCCAGGAAAAGCTGTCGTAAACTCATGTGTATATTAGTGTGCCGCGGTGTCTTCTGCTTGTCGAGGTATCTTAGTAGGTTGGACGATAGTAGATGTTGATGGATGGCACTGAATCCGCGTATTCTGCTGGAATGGCAATTTCGGACGGAGGAGAACGGAGTATAAATTGCGAAATAGGCGCTGTTGATGAAGAGACCGAAAGCAACTGTAGAATACAGTGAAAAGAATTTACCTTATCACAGGCATGAGTGTGTATGTCCCAGCTGCCGTCTTCTGCAAGGCAAGATCCAGCGACGTGCGGAGATGCACGGGCAGCGTTGGTAGTACGCACAACTGCTCTGAAAAGGCGTGCTACAAAATTTACTGGCCGTTTTCTGTGTGAATAAATGTGTATAGTGATCAAGAATGATAGCAAGCCCGTATGGTACGTGTACTTGTATGTAAAATTATATCTCAACCATAGAAGTTCCACAAAATACATTTGACATAAAGTTTTTAGAGTGCCTGATATACAGCGGAAGACTCTGGACTCGATATGCTTCGATAGAGGCTGTCAAGTTTGTCGCACGGGATTCATGACTGTTTGGCGTAAACGTATGGATGTTACGTCCATACTTATCTGCATATATAGGTTTACACAATTACAAATAAACGCACTGTGGGGTAAGGCACTCGCATGTCATAGTCTACGTCAGCGACAATCTTTACAACCGCATAGAAGTGTCTCATTAAACACATGTGCATCCAGTGTTCATCCATAGAAGCTCTGGGTGCTCACACAAGTACGCCTGATCAATATTTTATAAGCAGCCTCTCTCAGTCCCCACCATCGGAAGTACAGTGAAGTGTACGCCATGCTCAAACACTACATTGTGCGTAAATGATCTTCCAAGTCTTCCTCTCTGTAGCCTGTAGACAGCCATACAATTCTGCCTACGCGCAATTACACGGCGAAACGAAATTTTCTTTACTATGTGGTACCTGTACCGCAGCGTAACATTTACAGGTCCAAAATTTTATCAAATTGTCTATTGTCCAAGTAGCTGCTAAGTGAACCTTGTCACTGTTATGCTTGTAGATATCTTCTGACGGTATAATGGACAAATTCCACGTGAAATGAAAATTCCGTAGAATAAAGTTCAGAGTGCACTCACTAATGCATGATTTTTTCACGGTGGAATTCCATAGTACCTTTCAAGTGAAGAGGTTCGACTCTCAGTAACTGATCCTGCACCTTGTTTCCTAGGAGCTTCTCTTCAACGAAGGACTCTTAAGTAGTGCCTTTTACTTCCCTGTACTCTCGCCTAGTCGCTTCTTTATAACTGAGATAGTTGCAACTGCACAGTAGCCTTGCTGTGAAGTTACGCGCAATAGCAGTAGATGCGGACAGTAGTTCTTTTCTGCCTGGAAAGGAATTCATGTTACCAGGTTCTGATCTGCAGCGCATTGCAGTAAAGTGAAAGAACATTTGAAATGTGTTCTGCCTTATTGTCCTTCATGTAGTGCAGTTGTCGGAATTTGCTCGAAAGAGGGTCGCCTTCCTCTTCGGTGAAGGTTTAAGGAGGACTAATTGTCATACTATGTATATATATATATATATATATATATATATACATACATTTACGTGTGGTTCGTGCATGATGATATACCATCAGTTTCCCGCCTACAGCCTATGTAAACAATAACCATGCGGCCAGGTAAGAACGACAGATAAAGCGAGCATCGTTTGAGTTGCTTCAATGCTTGTACAGTCTATTTTGAATATCCTTTTCAGGTATACCAGCGTTTGTGTGCGACGCATCTCAGGGCACTTGAATAGATGCTGCGTTTAAAACCCTCGCTTTCATCAAACAAACACCTTATAACACGTAGGCAGCCCAGCCGGATTTTTGCGTGTACCGTCTTCCCCGAAAGAGAGAAGAATTTTTTAATGCCTCCACCAATTAGGCGATGGTCAAAATGGTGGCACGTAAAAATTCTATTACATCGTCTCTTCTGTACACAAAGTAGCGGTAGCACGAGGAGAGATAGCCACAGTAGGGCATCTGATTTCAAAACCTAGACCGCAGTTCATCAACTAAAACATTTCTAAAATTGGAGGGCAAGTGACGTAGCACTCTACCGTCCAACTCGTGTATGTGTGTGCATATTTGCATTCTTGTGAAGAGAGGAAGAGCGATAGGTATTAACGTCGAGGTTGAGTAGTTAAGAAAAACAGATACCACACATACTCTGCTGATAGTCACAATACGGAGAAGGAACAGATATAAATAGATAGTACACGGTCCGTGTAGAGAGATCACACCATATGAAAAGATTGCGTGTCGGTAGTAAACTGTGCACATCTAGTTGTATGCACCTTATAATACCGTAGAGCACTATACGTACCGCAACGCTACGAGCAAGTGCTTCTGTATCGCGAACTCAACATGTGAAAGGCGAACAAGCGCATTTAAAAGTAGTCAAAGTCATTGTTAGAGCCAAAGCAGGTGCTATGTGGATAGGTATCTAAAAATCAACACCGGCTGTAGAACAAAACATCTTTCAGAATTTCTCAGATAGGCGTCTAATCGCTTGTACTCTTAGTCGTCCTTTCCACATCTACAACGTGCAAAGATGTCTCACGTGTGCCGCAGTGCTCTTTCTGCTGGAGCCTGCGCGTTATTCACGGCTGAATGCGGCCCTTAGCAATCTACGACACCTGTTTTATTAGAGAGCGGAGAGGATAAGTCAACTCGCCGTTGAATATTGATGGCTATGGAATGCGTGTATCGAAGGATGTTTGTAACCTTGGGTTGCTCTCTTAAGAAACATTCTGCTTTTTTTGTCAATCCTGCGGTGTAGAGCGCTTCCTGGCAGAGACTCAGCAGGGCGAGAGTCACACGTGGCTCTTCCCGTTTTCAATTTCGGTATGATGGGAACGAACAGTGGTGTCCCAGAGAATTGGACTCAACGAGCCTCTTCTTCCTGGCCATACGCAGAAATCCCTAACTTTGTCTTCCATTCATTACAGAATGCGACATAGCTTTGTTGACTATATGTCTCACTGGTAGAAGACGGCAACAAACGTAGGATGTAGGTCAAAGCACAAGACCATCACAGTCACCCAAATGTTATCTGCACCAAATGGAATTTGGAGCACGTTGCGGCCGGTAGAGACGAAGCCTTGCTTGACACAATGGTGAAACTACGTCAGGGCTTGACATTAGAATATGATAGCACAGACACGTCACTTAGTCTGTACACGTAGAAGGGGCGCCCCTGAACAACAGAGCTGACGGCGCCAAGGAATTTCTTCCGAACTCTGGGGGTACAAGCTTTGTGGAGCCCCATTTTCTATCCTCACAGGTTTGTGCCAAGCATACGCAGTCCTACACGTGCGTGCTCATATGTGCTTCAGATACGTGCATACATACATACATACATACATACATACATACATAAGAATGAGGAGCTCGCCCTTTCCTAAAGGGGAAAGAGTGCAACTCGCAAGCGTGATCATAGAGTTGTGAATGTCAAGCCCTTCTCTCCGTTTCGGAAGCGTGAGTAAACTTTTACGAATATCGAAGGTGTTCGTCTCTTGATCCGGCCGTGGATAGCACTGTTGCCTTTCCAGTTGATACTGATATTCCGCCGAAAAATGACATTTCGGCGGTAAGTCATTCTGAGTGGCAGCAACATTTCTTTATCAACAATCCACCATCTACAGTATCTTGTCCTCTGATTACGCTGCTACCATGCCATAAAAACTTTATGGCATTATTTGGTTCTGCGGTAGCTCACGAAGCACGTCTATAATTATTAACTTGACTCCTCCGGTGACGTCTTCATCCGTTCTTTCACCGCATCTCCCAAAAAGTCTTTTTGATGCTTCGAAGTTACCGATTACCCCGGGTGCACGAGCCTTTCTGAATAACTGTAGGAAGGCTTTGATCTCTCCTATCGTCCTTGCAAGCTAAAAGTACCTTGATTTTGCTGGAGCTAAGCACGCATATCGTAAAGTAATAGAGCTTTTTTTTTTTGCGTGTTTCAAAGTAGCAAGAACCGGTCGTCAGCACGCACAAGGTATCGTTTGTAATGGGACGGTCGTACACGATCAAGAGCCATCACTCTTTTTCATGAGTCTTGATGGGCAATCACTTTTGCTGCGAGTCTTCGTCTGTTGTGCTGCTTTAGAGCAACGGTGGATAAGTGCGTGATTTGCGGAGCTGCTACGTATTTAGTGTCAGCAGAACACTAAAAAGAAGAATACCTGTACGACTATAGCCAAGTCGAAATCAGTTATATGTTGTATTTATCGCTTTTGCCTGGCAAAGAGTCAAGCCTTTCCAGCACCTACACACGACAGTGCTGGGCAATCGCGTTTCCTGGCTGGACCTCTGCCGACCAGCCACGTATTCTGATTCTGATTATGTGCCCTTACGTCGTAAGCGAAGGGTAATGGCGGCAGTTCAACAGAATCGGGTGTTTAGCTTTTTATGTTTATAGCGTTCACACGCTAGTGACTTGGGTCTGTGAGTTCGTTAGATCTCATTGTCAGGGATGGGTTAGAACCCTTTTCCGCAGGTCTCTTTAACTGCACTTACTGCTGGCATCGAAGTAACAAATGATTTTTCTTTTACCCTCATTTCACCGTCGTCTCGAGCTCGTGCACACGCTGTCAGTACAATCCGTCATCATCAATATGATATCCGTGGAAACTATTATTCGTGTCAGTGGCAGGGTAACATTGATTCCTACACACCTACATTAAAACAACTTCATTCGCAATTTGCGCGCCATCCACAATCGATATTAGCAGGTGTGCAGTTGTAATCTGCCTCCTGCATAACGCCCCCTACCGGCCCTCCGGCGCCGTTGTGCTGCTGACGTTTTGTCCTGTCGAAGCCGGCCAGCGTGTAAGCCGGTTAGCGCAAGTACTTGAAGTTCACTGGTTTGCGTCTGGTGATTCAAACTAATTTGCATGACATACGTAACTGGTGTTGTGCGTAAAATGATGGGATACACATATCGACGCACCTGCGTCTGAAGCCGGCAACAAGAAAACCACGTCAATAACGAAAGAGAACTGCGATGGTTGGCTGGTCTGTCCATAGAAGGCCAGCAAAGGACACTTAATCCCCCTGCAAATTACTGCCTTGTACAAACTTGGATGCCATGAAATCTACTTATATATCCGTCTCGTCCAACGTACACATGGCTGCATACAGACGTTGTGTTGTTCTGTTTATTTAGAACACTCTCTGTTTTCTGTGAGTATCCGTGCACACACGTATCTTCTAGACCTAATTTGATAGAGACCACTTGAGAGCATGCAAACACATCTCTGAAACAGACACAAGTTCACATACATCTCTAACGCGTATGTTGAACTTTCGCAGAGCTTCGTCCGCGTTAATGAACCCCTCATTGCTTTTTGCAGTGGCTCATCTTCTAGTGGAACAATGACCCATTCAACTTATTCGCGTATACGGGGAAACTTTTTATTGAGCGAGCTCCTACCTCTTTGTCGATATTCCGCTCCAAGGCGGAGACACGACCACAAAGTACATAGGCTGTCACAGCATCATCAGTGCCAATTCTACAGTAAGAAATTCAACTGTGCATCCCACGCTGAACAAGGCTTTCCTCAGTGGGCAAAGGGACGAATCGGTGTAGAAGTGTTCTCGCCTCATGGGAAAGAAAACAGGAAGTTTTTGAACAGCTGTGCCCGTGAACGGAAACCGTGCACTTTATTCGAGATAGAGAGATCAGCTTTTAGATCAGCAGATTTTGTTTCATTTCGACGTTTCACAGGAGGGGTCGCGGAGAAAAATCCAGGTGGGAGTGCGGCAGAACGGGCTGACAAAATGAAGTTTGCGTCGGAAAAGCAGAATTCTTCCATAATCGTGGAAATTGATGGACTAGTGCCACCCGGAGTCGCACTCATTAAGTACGCGTACAAAATAGTAGAGTAAAGCGAGAATGCAAGGCGAAAATCTTCAGCTCGAAAAATATAGGCAAGCATAACTGTGTGAGCCGCTGCAATGTGCACAGAAGCATATTTATGTGTACAGAAACACAGAGGAAGATATACACGTATGTGAGAATCAGGTAGACGTTTAAATCGCTTTGACAAGTACGTGTACGCGTATATCGTTTGTCTTCCACGCAGACCAGGTGCACTTGCGCAAGTGAACGATGAAAGCTGTGTATATAGATAGACATATGTATTTAAATCCAAGGAGTTTAGTAGATTCTCTCGTAGAGATGTACTTGCGTCGCTTTTGTGGAAGATGTCATTGAAAGCTGCCCCGCGACTATAGATGTACCAGTAGGAAGGCCAATTTAGTATACAGTGGCTTCGGCCAGGTAGCTGCCACGTGCTCCATTACTGGAAGACGAACGCTTGTTGCAAATAGAGGACACGCAGTATATTTATGTACAGCCTAAGATCCATAAATGTACGTGCATACTATGCATCCAACCGTTTGGACAAGAGTATATATATATATATATATATATATATATATATATATATATATATATATATATATATATATATATATATATATTTGTGACCGTAACACAAATCAAATCGGTGGAAATAGAACGCCTGTGATGTAAGTGGATAAAAGCGGCTGCATATACATTGACGTGTTCTAGGTGTGCTTTGAACCGATAAACCCCCATGTCTTGAATCCGCAAATCGTCGAGCCGACTATACTTGCGTGTAGACGTGCGCGTCGGCATATGTGGTGACTTGTCCGACTAGACATTATTCAACAATATACACTCCCTGTATGAATACATATATATATATATATATATATATATATATATATATATATATATATATATATCTACCGGTATGCATCGCTGCGCAGAGACACAGGTAGACACATACTGCTACACGCATATGCACACATACCCCTATCCATCTATCCACCTGTATGTATATATATATACATATACATGTATATGTCCACGGGTACAGAACTTCATTGATGTATGTCTCTCATTCTCCCTCTTTACGTATACAATATACGTAACAAAATGATTATTTGCGGCTGGAGATCGCGGTGCACACAGACCACTACGTGCGTTATTGTGCTCTCGCAGGTTAAATAGGCCGCACGCGTTGAACTCCTTGTGCCTGAGTCTCTGCAAAGAGCTAGTGGACGTTTTGGAGAAAATTGACGCGGGTTCGCTCTTTCAACAAACGAAACATTTTCATCTCGTTGCGTGCACTGTTTCAGCAGCAGCAGCAGCAGCAGGAGCAGCAGCAGAGGCTCTAGCGCACGGGAGCGAGCTCCTTCGCTTAGACCTCACACTAGCAGCTGTACGGATAGAAAGCTTATGCCTAGTAGAGGCACTGCAGCAGCACATAGGAACAGGAAGTAATAGAAGAGACGCAGCCGGTACGCGCCCTAGGGGAAGAAGAAGTTTCAAAGAAAATACGAAGAGAATGAACGCGTTGGAAAATATAGTTATGTGCTTTAGTAAAAGGGAGATTTGAAATTTTGATATGACAGCGGTACAAGATGCCCATGACACGTACAGACAAAAGGAGGTGCAACATATAGAAGAGGAGAATAAAAAGAAGGCGTTCATAATAGTAAGGTTCGTGGAAGTGACTAGGCTAGTCCTAGTGGCAATGGAAGCAGCTGTTGCACTATATTCTCGCTCGTGAATGCGACTTCAATCGAAATACATACGTGACACGCAGAAAATGTATGTCTCGGGCTTCTGAGACAAACAAATGATCCTTCTGTCTACAGGAGTAGCATTACTGGAATCAGTGTTCTGCGTTTGAATTCTTTGTTTTACAGAAGCTTCTTATGTACAATCGGAGCTTTCCAGGAGCCCCTGCTCAGCACCAGGGGAACAAATTTTCACCAGTTGTCATAGCCGTAGACACAAACCCGCAACAAGGGAAGGCGTTACCGCGATAGTAGGAAAGAGACGGCTGTTCGAAGGAAAGAAAATAGTGCTATCTGCAGATGTGTCAGCGGCGGGAAGAAAAGACTTTTCAGTTTTTATAGAGAGAGCTTCTTCGTATAGTAACACAAAAGAATACCTGCTGTTTTCGAACGAGTGCGAACCAGGATGTAAAAGCAGAAGGTGTCACCATATAAAGAGAAGTGACAATGCGGCAGCACAGTACACCGTAAAAGCAAGCACGAAAACAACGGTGTGAGAGACATTTCTTTTCTACGTCGCTTTCAAGTAAATTTGTGGCAGTGACGCGAAGTGTGGCATACGCAGACGTCTTGATAATGCGGTCAAACGTGAAATTATCTCGGGAGAGAGAGGAATTTTATTTCTCTCAACGGCAACAGAGAAGAGAGACGGCCCCGTAAACTTGTAGTTGTTACAGATACAAAACGTTATACAGACTGTTAATGAGAACGTAACAGTAGGGGAGAAAATGTAGAGAGCAACTGCTGTCATTCTACAAGATGCTGCAATAAGGAGGATGGACGAATATTTGTCTTCTGTTAAGGACAGAGTAATACACGGAGACAATAGAGCAACCAGCAGGGAAACCCGTTTTCTCCCGCTGTATGTACACCCCGTCGAAGACAGTGCGCTACCCGAGCACACACACGTATACGTGTCCAGTGACACTTTACCGTGAGGTCGAGATGGAGGGTAGAGAGATGTAAAGAGAGGTAGATAAAAAGAGTTAGAGGAATTTGCGCAGCTACACACATACGTAGAGGGCGGATGATACACACCTGGAAAGAAGCGTAATGATAGAAAGACAATCAACCCATACAGCCGGCATCTTTTGAAGAGAAATTGCAGGGCGAAACGCGTGTGTGTGTCTTTCTCTACCTTTTCTTCTCAAGTTTTCTTCCCTCCTCACTCTGTGCCTCTTCAACTTCCTGTCGTTATACCATCTGGTCATTGCTTTCCGGATCTGTTCGCTCTTCTCCTATTGTTTCAAGGTTGCCTTTTATTCTTTTTTTTTCTGCTTCGGTTTGTAATAGCCTGTTCTTCTGCTTTTACTTATTTTTTGCGTGTTGCTGAGCGATGCTCTGTTTCCAGTATGCTCTGTTTTGTTGCCGCTGTGACTCTCTTGCTTCCTTTCTCTGCGCAGAAAGCAGCCTCCGCTGTGCTGTCTTGACAGGCACAGGGGAAAAGGCCTTTGCTGCTGGTGCAGATATAAAGGAATTAGCAAAAGTGGCATCATTAGAAGTGCTGCAAAAAGAATTTTTTGTTGTTTGGGAGAGACTTCCCCTTTTCAAGTGAGACCGCCCTCAACCACGCGCGGGACAGAACGTGTGTAGCCTCCAAGACCAACCAACAGCTCTTCCTTTCCACCAAGATAAATCCTTCTCGCGCTTTCACAGCCTTTTATGAGGAAGTACAACTTTCCTTGAATTTGGACTTCAATGTACCATCACAGACAGGCGGTTCTTCGGTACTAGAAGAAGAACCAACTCCTTATTCGTCCTCAACTAAGTCACTTCTCCAAGTCGCAGCAGAGTCTCTCTGGACACACAAAGAGTGTCAAAGCTCCGTTTCACCTGCGGTGGTCACCATATCTCTTTTCGAAACAAATGAAATCTCTTCGAACACTTTGTCTTATGTGTCTTCCTTTCGCTGTGCATTGATCAACATCACTGCAGCTGCTGCTTTACTCTTTTTTCTCCTGTTCTGCTGCTGCTGCGAGGCAATCAATCGCCCTTCTGCAGTTACTCGTAGAGTCATAGCAACAAGCAGACAAGAGACAGACAGACACAGGAAGTTGAAAAGTAGGTTCTGTTTCTCTTCTGCCGAAGGGGTTTCTATGTAGAACAACGAATTGCTCTTTCTTTTTTCTCCTTCGAGAGCGACGCTTCGAACTACAAGTTCTTCTCTTGGGCGTTGCACTTTTCAGGTGTACAGCCACTCCTTGTCCAGTTCAATTTATGCCTGCTACGTTCCTTCATATAAGTAAAGTATTTATCCGCATGCCACTTTATATTCCACATCCATTCACAGCAGTACTGGCAAAGGGAATCTGTATTTTAAACCGAAAGTCATATAATTCCTATCCAGACAAGTCTCGTTTAACTTGCTCTGATATCTAGTCTAGAATTACTCCTATGAAGAGGATTACTTCATCTCTTTCTATGAATCCTATTCGTCTGGTTACTATTCTAGCTGCTACTGCTTTCTCCCCTCTCTATCGTTACACATATATATATATATATATATATATGTAGAGAGAGAGAGATAGACAGATATATAAATCTTACTTTAATGTGTATGTATAGGATTTCTCTGACGAGTTCGCGTGTGTATGAGGATTATTAGGGCTGCTCTTCTTATGCCTATTAGGAGTCTCTTACGACTCCTACTCATGGACATGACTCCTATGATTTTTTGATTGCTATGACTTTATGATGTCCAGTCGTGAATGATTTCTATAATATGATTTCTTCTGCTACGACTCTTCTTTATATAGGGACTTTTACGACTGTTCTTATCCCTACTTGTACCCACACTACTATAACGGACCTGTTTCTTATTATAGCTTCTCTTCTTGTTTCTACTCCCCTGGTAACCTACCTTCTAAAGCTAATTGGTAATTGCAATCCTGTTCCTTTTTTGCGCTTACTTTGCCTCTATCCGGTCACGATTTCAACCTTTCCTTACTTCATTCTTCTTTCAAACGCTTGCCACTCGACCTGTGGGCTATTACTACTGACATTGCTGTTCTTCCCATGCCTATCGTTCGCACTGTTCCTCTCTTATTCTCCTGTTTTACTCTCGCTTTCAGGACGACTTCCAGTTGCATATCCCAGCTTACCATCATATCTGCGACACTGCTTCATTAAACCATTCTTGGTTCCTATGTTTCTCTTATCACAACAAATGTTTACTCTTTTTGATACCGCCGCTGTAATCTCTTTCTTGTCATCCTTTCATCTTCGCTCTATTCCCGGTAATTATGAGGTCTATACTGTACACCCTCCCGCAGCTTCTTCCTTCCGTTTCAAACTGCTTTTGTTCAATCTTTCACTCTTTGAAGGTGTCCTATTTCTCTCCCCTAGGGCAAACACCACTCTATTTGTTCTTCATGCCTTTTGACGTTCTTCTCTTCTTCTCTTTCTCGTCAAGCCCTTCCTGCGCTGCCGCTTTTCTCTCTTTGTCTGTTCATCCTTCCATTCTTCTTTATCTCTGAATTCAGCCAAATCACAAAGGAGAGGTCCCCGTCTCCCTACGCAGACATATGTATTAGGTGTAATGTATATATACACGCGGTATATATGCATATGCTACATATATATATATATATATTATATATGTATATACGGATATTCATGTGTTTGGACCGTATGCATATCGGCGTAAATGTGGCATATATATGTTCTGCGATGTCTATGTACGTGTGACAAAGGGACATACATTTGTATGGTAGAAAAATACATATATATGTATATATATATATACATATATATATATATATATATATGTTTCTCTGTGTGTAGAACTTATAGAAATACAACCGAATGCGAGAACAGTTTTATGGGGACGCATGCAGATATGTAAATTTGTGAGCTGTGAGAAGATTTATATCCGCATGGAAGCCTTGTAGAAACTCTGAAATATATGTCGTGCTGTCTCTGGACCTCGACGGAGCGATTCCTCTTCGACATCCTCGGTCGAGAATAGACTCTCACAGAAATATATATATATATATATATATACATGTATATAAATGTTTATATATATTATGTAACTGTCTGTCTGTAATTTTTACGCAAATCTACATAAATAACAGCAGACCTAGAACTAAATGCATATACGTATGCATTTACATATATATATGTATACGTATATACCGACAGGCATATGTGTGAATGTATACATAAGTGTGCATATATATATATATATATATATATATATATATAAATATATATATATGTATATGAAAGGATGAACCTCACGTTTTTATATAAGTATACACAGCGAGACATATAGAAACGCATATATGTATAGAGACGGAGAAAAGAAATATACATTCAGTAGGAATGCACACTTCTTGTATAAGAGTGAATGCGTGTGTGCAGAATATACAGAGAGGCAAAGCGAGATGCATAGAGAAACACATACATATACATATGGACATGTCTAGGCAGAGGAGAGCATTTACCTGTGTAAAATGTATTTTCATCCATTCATATATGGCCCTGCAGCGCTGCTTCTATGTCTACATTAACATGACGGATACATATGTAGCTGGGATAGCATACAGACAATAGAACGCCAATACTTATTGCTCCACACAGAGAGAGAGAGAGAAAAAGGAAAAGGAAGTAGCAGAGAGAGAAAGAAGACGTCGATATCCATGGATTTGATTAGTGTATACGTACTTATAGTCGCAAGAAGGCAATGCTCCTCCTGCCCATAAGCTGTGCATGTGTATATGTAAAACTGAGCACCACTTGTGATGTCTCTCTGTTGATATAGGGCAGAGACAGGCAGACACAAAGACAGAGTGAAACCTATCTGAAAGAGACGCGGAAAGAAAAACAGAGATACGTATAGTGACTCAAAGAAGGAGAACGAGAGAGAGACATATATATATATATATGTACATATATATGAATATATGTATCAAAGAGAGAGACAGTGAGAGGCATACAGTTACATATATATATATATATATATATATATATATATGAAAGAGACAATGAGCGAATGAAAAAGAAAAACAAAGAGACATATATATATATATATATATATATATATACATTTATAGGCAGATGGGTCATTTGAAGAGGATGTGGAGGGAGAGAGGTTTATCTCTTTCATTTGTAAAGTATCGCTTTACAAGCATTGTAACATGGCACATGCATCTTCGCGCACAGAATAGACTTTTATTGAATCTCTTTGTAAGAGCGAACAAAGTATCTGTCTGTGTAAAGCGCAGAAGGTTGTGTATTTTTCTTATTCTTTTGCTTCTGCGTAAAAAAGTTTTGCCGCGCACGCAATTAGAGTGCAAAGCATCATCCACATAAAGCGAAAGAAAGAAAGATTGCAAGAGAGGAAAGATAGGCATAAAAGAAAAAAAAAGTCGATATACATACACGTATACTTTTATAGAGAGAGACATGAAGGTGTTAAAGCGCATGTCTTCAAGATGATAAAAGGACAGATATGTAATATTTCAAACTCCACAGCTCGTATACAGAAAAACGTATCTAAATATACTCAAGTACAGAGAGACAAAGTCTCTACATTTCCTCATAGAAATAAGTGTAAATATACACGTAAAAGTATAAGGGGAACAGACGTATACTGTTGTAAGGCCACTAGGCAGGGACAATTCTTCCAAGGCAAAGATGCACCAAGAAGAGGAAATAGGGATGAAGGCTGCAGAGGGTGAGGAGTGTCTTTCATGGTGTACTGAGACGTGTATGTGAAGTGAAGAACAAAGAAGAATCTGTAACATCTTGATACAAGAAAAGACGCAAAACATGATACGGCGATCAAACACTTCTTTTTATGTTCCTTTCGAAGAAACACTAGTTCTATCAAAGCAGAAACTCCTTCAAGTGTCTCTTTCCAACACCTTGCCCCTCCTGCAGGAAGCCTCTTATAGGCGCTGTGAATGGAATAGCTCTAGGAGGTGGCTGCGAGCTCGCTCTGCTATGCGATATCCTCATTGCTAGCTCAGAGGTCAGAAGCCATGTCTAGTCACTATCGTTCTTTATCCTTTGAATACTGGCTGAACTCTGGATTTGAAAGAGAAAATCTAACAGCTGTGATAGCATATCTCTGCAGAAGCATGAGTTGCCGTACTCAACCACAGTCCCATCTTTGCTGCAACATAGAGAGACGTCAAAGGTCTCTATGAGATCCAGTGATGTAATTTCGCATAAAAATAACGCTTGCATGCCTTCATAGGTCTATTCGGATCTAGTTACACGGATTTCCCACAAACACAGCGGAAACGTACCTCCACAAAGAGTCTTCGCATGTATCTAGCTTTCAAAAGCATTTAGTTATGGATACATATATATATTTATATACATACATATAAGATGTGAGGACACTCATCGAAGGCGTCGTGAACTCGTCGGTCCACAGACATATACACATGTGACTACATGTGGAGAAAATACACATGTGTCTACTTGCGTACTGCACGTAAGTACGATGAAGTTCAGCAAATGGATATATCTCTTCTACGTGTTTAATGGACCGACGTCTGCCCTACAATTTAGTACGTATATGTATATATGTATATATGTGATATATACGTATATATGTAGGTATACATGTATATACATGTATATATATGTATGCAAGGGGGGAGACTGTGTGTGTATTTATATCTTTCAATGTGTCTTGACAGAGAAAAACTTTTCTTTTAGGAGAGGCTGTCTGCCCTCTTTGGAAAGCAAATATTTCCGGGGTACGTGCAGGAAATATTTTTAAAGAGACAATAGAAAGAGGAGGGAGTTTGATACCGTGAGTCTGCGTTTGAAGACATACAGAGAGAGATACGCACATGTATCTCTCTGTATCAGCAAGTAAACGTTCTTGCTTGCACCAGCAGAGGGGTGCTGTTCTTTGTCAACTTAGAAGTGTCTTTGTTTTGCTATCGGTTAACTTCCTGCTGCTGCTTCTTTCTCCCCCTTTCTCTTCCTGCTGCTGCTTTCTTTACCCTTGACGCACGCGTGGCTGTGTTTGAAGGCACGTATAAAGCAGAAGAAAGAACAGCAGGTGTTTTCAATGAACATACTTTATTTTGATTTGGCTGCAGGCGTTGTTTGGACTGCCGGAAGTTCTCATTGGAGTGATGCCAGGTGTGTCCTTCGAGAGTCTTTCATCTATATTGCCCCTTCAAATAGCAGATGCATGTTTCTTTTAACTGCACGTCTCCGCTGGAAGCCTTGACAGCAGGGGAGAGGAAAACTCGAATTTATTCTCTTTGTTTCGTGTAAACGTAGCAGGTCAACTGGCAGTGTAAACAGCACTTTCCTTTTACATAAGAAACAGTTTTCCTTCTTGACTTCTGCATGTAGACAGAATGTCATCTTTGAGGGTAGTCAAAAAGTAAACGACAGTACATTTATAATACAGAAAGACAAGTGGAGACAATGTCCTCTACAGAAGGCCTTCAAAATAGCTTTAGGAAGATTCAGGAGAACTGGTGAAATGTGGTATCTTTGTGTGCATGCGAAGATGCCAGTGGCGACTGCTGCGGCAAACGAGTTGCTGCTGACAAGTCCACGGTAGAGATGAGGTCGTTTGAAAAGTTTGTAGTCCAGAGAAAGACGTTATCGAATTCGCGCAAACAATGAATACAAAGCAAACAGACAAGGAGAGAAGATACATTCTAGACGCCTTTCCAGGGGTCTGTTAATGGGGAAAATACGGCGCAGTTGTAGTGTACGTACACCCAACAGACGCTGTGTGAGACGAAGCGGAGTGGTAACTGTGTTGTTTTTCATTGGGAAAATGGATTGTTTCTCTCTTGAGAAAAGAACCTGAAAGACATAAGAGTCTTACTGCTTTTCATTTATGAGGAAAGCAGAAATGAGACAAGTATTCGTGTGTGTTTTCCGGCGTACGTACACCTCTTCAGGGATGGGAGGAACGCAGCGACTTCCTCGCGCAGTGGGGAAGAGTCTCGCGATGGAAATGATTTGACGGGAAGAAGACTGAACGCTCAAGAAGCCCTTCAAGCAGGTAAAATGCAGAACCTGAGAAAAGTAAAAGAAAAGAGAGAAAGAGACGACCTCTACTACCACCCTTTAAGATTCTTTTGCAGAAGCTTTCCTTCTTTCTTTTGCACATGACTCTTTCATATCCACATGCCTCTCTTCTTCTTCTGCCTCTTTGTTCTGTATTGTTCCTCTGTCTTTCTTTTCTGTATGTTTTCTCCTTGTCTCTTTCTGTGTCCCTTCCCCTCCCGTCTCCTTTTCTCTCCTCTCTGCGCAATTCCTTCTACCTTCATCGTCTTTCTTTTCTTGTATCTGCCGAAGGACAGCCGGTGCTTATTCAAATTTCACCTTCTTCTCCCAACAAAAAGAAATCATGCTTTCCTTATTTCACTAAGGAATTTACCTATCAACAGACTTCAAACGATAATTTTTCCAACAGTTTAAAAGCGGTCTCTTTTGCGCGTTTAGTCTCTTTCCTAGAGCTCCAACAGAGAATCATATCTCCTTCTTCCTTCCTGAGAGCTTTTGACTTGCAAGCACAGTCGCAAGAGGCTATAAATTTCCGAATACACAAAGCGAATGGAGATATCTGCTTGATATGCTTACACGTATATACATATATATATATATATATGTATATATATACATGTAATGTCTGCTATCTATCAGAGGAAATACAGAGATGAACATACATATAGCCCCTTCTCTCTCTCTCCTATATATATAGATATATATATGTAAACACACAGCTGTGCTATGTATTGGAGCAACTGTACAGGTGGCGATACGTATAGGCGGCTCTCTCTCTCTACATATATATATATATATATATATATATATATATATATATATAAATAAATATGTGTACACATACGTACATGTATGTACGTATAATGCCTGCTACGTACTAGAGAAACTGTAGAGGCAGATAGTCATATGCGCAATTTCACATATATATATATATATATATATATACGTTCATATGTGGGTTATATCAAAAGTTACTTCTGTGATGGGATTTGAGGCGGTGGAATAAGAAAATGAATTCATCGGAGTGTTTCGGACATATATACAGAGAGGGAGATATACACTTATGTGTACAGATGTATATGCATGTAAATATATATATATATATATATATATATATATATAGACACACATGTGTATGAAGGCAGAAATGCAGCAGAGAGACGTAGAGAAAGAAAGCTGTGCACGTATAGAAAGAGATACGTATACATACGAAGAGAGAGACAAACGTACATAAAAACGAAGACGCAGATACACGTATATATATATATATATATATATATATAATATATATAAAGAGAGAGAGATAGAGAGAGCAAGAGAAAGAGAGAAAGACAGTCGCAGAGATCTAATTATATATAGAGAGTTACAGAGGGTGGGGACAATTGGACTTCCTAAGACGCATATGAGTGGAGGTATATGTCGTTTACTGCTGCAGGATTAGTATGCAAAGTCGTGCCGCCAGAAGACCTCCTGAAAGAGGCTTTCTCTGTTGCGGCCTCTATTGCCAGGTTGAGCCTTCCCACGGGTAAGATGAAAGGCATTTGCACTTTTGATAATATATAATTGAAATCCTCGGACATGCACATGCATGCATAGATGTACACATAATGTTCCCCATAGAGTGTGGATGTGTATTCTTCCCCAGACTAGGACATATATACACAGACAGATGAGTGCCTATATACCTATCTACACCAATATCTATTTCTCTCTCTATATATGTACATCTATAATCCTTTTTTTGACAGAGAAAGAGAGAGAGACATACAACTGGATGGATGTACACGTGGATACGTGTGAGTGGTTGCTTGGACATGCGTGTGAGTGGATGAAGGAGACTCGCGTGGTACAGGGAATTTAGCTGTTCATTTACGTGCCTTTGTAAGTGCCGGGAAGATATGGCTTCAGCTTCTTTTTCTTTGTGCTCCTTGTCCTTCAACATTCGTTCGTATCCCCAAGAAATACATATAGCCTGCAGCTCGCTCCTCTTCTTCACCTCTACATATATATGCATATATACATATATATGTAGAATTCATAAACATATATATATTATATATATATAGCGAGAGCGTCGCTTTTAAACATATGTACATATCTCTACATGTCTTTCTGTATTCTCACTGATATACACAGATGTGTTTGTAATTCTTCGTGTAAATGTGTAGGTGCCACATAGGGAAAAAAAGGCATTTGCCTGTATCTGTCTCTTTCTGTTTACGCCCTCTGCATGCAACGGCGCACTAAGAGACGGACCTAAATATCTGCATGTACCCGTACGCGTATCAAAGAGCACCTGTAGAAATCTGTTCTCCATGCAATCTTCTCTCTGACTACGCACGCATGCATGTATTAGATATATAAATATTATTTTTTTTTCTCTCTCCTCTCTCTCTCTCTTCTCTCTATGCATACGTATATATATATATATATATATATATATTTACCATGTATGTAGATCTCCTCCTTTCTCTCCTCCTTCTCTTTCTCTTTCTCTCTCTCCCTATATGTATATATTTATACATGGGAGACAGGTTACGTAGAGTCTTACATGGAGGAAAAGAGTGGGTGGTGTTTTGCAATTTTTATTAGCACGATTTCCAGAGTTGAAACAACTGAAGTGCACTAAATTTTGCATGCGACAGAGACTTGCTGTTAGCAGCAAATGTTCACATGTGTGGCGTGTCATGCTTAGGCATCATATCTATCTGCACACCGAAGGTCAGATAGACGGGTGTGTACTTATGATCTTTATCCGTCTATAAGCTTACAATATATACGTCTCTTTGTCTCCCTCTATCTCTATGTTCATGTCACGCTATGTCTATATCTCCCTGTACTTCAATCTCACGCAGTATTGGCCGCGAAGGAAAGCGTACAGAAATCTTTTGAAGTTTCTCTCCAAGAGGGCCTTGTCTTTGAAAAAAAATGTTTTCTGAAAGTCTTCGCATCAGAAGACCGAACAGAAGGCATGCATGCCTTTATCGAAAAAAGAAAACCCCACTGGAAACATCAAATAATGAGGGTTCTATCCTCCTGCTTGCGGGGGCATACATCTATTAAAAGACGTATATCCACAATTTTACGTTGAACAAAGAAGCCTTGCACTCGCTGAAACGCACGTCTGTCTACATATACTTTAGGGACGCGCACAGACAATGATTTACAAAGCTCTGCTAGTAGAGGTGTTTGCATCAGGCGTATGAGCGTATATTCATTCACATACCTGTATAATCGATGCCTCTTTGT
>CATKUM010000212.1:81909-101017 GCA_949786405.1 Onychomys arenicola | reverse complement strand
GCACAGCAACATACACCTAAAGCAGACAGTATTTCACCTTTCTCGAGAAGAATCTGCACCACCTGAAGATGCCCCCTGCAAACATCCAATAGAGCACACGCATGCACAATTTTCCTTTCGTGAATTTCATAGCACACTTTGATAAATCCAGACACAGAGACTTGACGGTCTGTACAGGTACACCAGAAACACGCGGCTGGAGCATTATGAAGACCGGTGATGCTGTCTCTATTAAAAAGAACGTGAGTAGAATACCTACTTCTTCTATAACAGCGATATGCAAAGCTATACGCGTGGTATACACACACACACACACACACACACACACACACACACACACACACACACACACACATCCTCACATTGAAACAAAAAGACACAATGCCGACTCTTTATATTGCGATAAAAAAGACTTCGAGAAGAAGGTGTGTCCTCACACGAACGACAGTACACGGTACTGCATTTCCTCTGGATATACAAGTCCGTGAGTGTACAGTACACACGCGTTGGTCAGCATATGTGAGGAGGTGAATCTCTGTAGACGACGATCTCGTGAAAACGTAACTTCTAAATGAGATAAAGAGAAGAGATAAACATACACTGCAGAGACATGCATGAGAATGTAAGGAGATGGTGGTGAAGCCGTGCGTTTTCCTAGCAGACATATATCCTAAAGACACATGGATATATACCCGGTAGAGACGGTCGTATAACTGTTGACATGAAGTCAGAAGAGAACTGTCCGATCCAATAAAAGCGTGTGCCCACGTTAATAATTTTTCTTTTTTTATATCTAAACAATTTCCTTCAATTGGTATCCAGCATATCTGTAGATGAATCTTTTGTTATGCATGGGTAACGCTGGACTTTTCATGCACATGCGGATGTACACGAGAGATTTCAAATGGACGTACACACCCGGAGTTATAAAATGTACAAAAGACGACGTTGCAATTATACATGCACATGTATACGTAGAGATATTGCATAAGCGTATGTATCAATAGATATATCTCTTTGAATATAGAGTAGCTCTATACATGCGTTCATAAGTAGAAGTATTATTTATTAGTTGGAGATGAAGAAGCACATACAACGACCTGCCTGTCAGCAGCGAGGTGTAGCGCTGTCATGTCTTCTTCATTTTTGCTGTTGACTAGCGTTGGAGTCTCTGTAAAGATAGCAAGAAAAGAACGAAACCGAGAAAGAAAAACTAACGTGCACGTCAGCAATTACTTCTGTTTCTCTCATGATAAGATGAATTTTACACTTCAATTACTTGAAGACTATCTTGTACAATAGAACAATTTGCCCTTCATGAACCCGCTCCGAAGCATACGTTTTCATTCTACTTCCCCTAAACTCCGCTATCATCATGTCGCATCAGTAAACAAAGAAATATTTTTACTCTGGTGTTCGCCTGTCAACACAAGTGAAACATTGAAATCTACACATAAACAGCGATTCAGAGAGATACATACGGAGAGATACACAGATTGCATTTAATTCAGCTGCAAAATCCACAAACGTAAAAATGTAGATATCTCTCCGCAATATCGTATATATACACATGTTGAAGTAAGCACATGCATATATATATATATATATATATATATATATATATATATATACATATGAATGTAGACACAGACACACACACAACAGCGTGTAAGGTATATAGCAATGTCCAGCTCCAGACGTCCATAGTAGACAGATATATAGAGCTGTTTTTGTTTTAATGTCATGGCAGAGTATCATTCAGAGGAATTCAATCCTTGCTTTGAGCTGAAGAAAGCTTGCTCTGCGAGTGGAAGTTTCTCAGTTCACCTATATATGGCGAGCATGTTCACACCCCTGAAGACATATTGATGCTTCGACTGATGAATAGATTATATACAGTTACAAAAACATTTTATCTGCGTGTGCAAGAGTAGAAGAGTCTCTTTAGAGAGAACGTCGTAATAAAAAACAGTGTCTAAGTTGAATGTATTGCCTTTCTCTCTCCTCTGACTTTTTTTAACATTAACTGCAGCGTCTTCATTTGCTTCAGTTCACATTTCCTGGACATCTACTGATTTTGCAACTATTTTACATAAAATAAAACCCCCAAACCTCTTACTTTCTACCTTAACATTTGCTCCGCATCATTATACATATATATACATATATATGTATTTGTATGTGTATACTACCGATCGTTTAATAGAGGGTAGGAGTCACCGTATAAAACTGCATGCAGGGTGATGTACTTTTGCAGTAGTACAACAGCGGCTGCAGTAGAATGATAAAAAAAATCCAATAAAATAAACGCCTGAAGAGGAAAAAGAAGAAGTTTACGTTGAAGCCACTTTTCAACGAAGCCAACATCTCCTGTTGCAGCTGCTCGACATAGGCGTCCCGTTTCATTGCTGGTCGGGAAGAAGAGAAAAAGAAGAAGAAAGTGCAAGAAGAAAAAAAGGAATAAGACGAATAGACGCGACAGAAATCGACTTCCTTCATTCCAACAGGACACATGCATACACCTCATAATGATATCCATGCACGCCAATACATAAACCCATTCAAAAGACATTGATACTTGTGCATATATACAGATGTATAGATATATATAGATATAGGTATATACATATATAGATGTAAATAGACGTATATAGATATATGATATACACAGATATGTGTAGAATTATATAGAAGGAGTGAGGTGTACGGGGGTATACAAGAATATTTGAAATGAGATGAAAATGTCCGAACGCAGGGGGGATACGGAGACAACGAACGCATGAAAGCGACGTTGTTCTTCCCCTCTGTTAAAAAGAAAAAATACATCAACAGAGTTCAAATCTTTCACTTGAGAGTATTGGAATATATATTAAAGACATTGACACCGCGACAACAGCTTCAAATCCATACCATATATATATATATATATATATATAGAGAGAGAGAGAGAGAGAGAGAGAGAGAACATATACATATATCCACATATATATAGGAAGAGAGAGAGAGACAGACAGTAAGAGAGAAGAAGTAGATATGCGTATATATATATATATATATATATATATATATATATATATATATATATATATATATATATATATATATGTACCGGGAAAAAAGAGAAAAGTAGTGTACATGTATAGAGATAGAGGGAGAAAAATAGATAAACATTGATACGTAGACAAAGAGACATCATCGAATATAGACAGATATCAACAGATATAGATCGATACCAACAGATATATATCCGTAGATATATATATTCGCAGTTAGATGGAGGTTTGCTGAGAGAGTCGTGATAAGAAGAGATGAAAAGTGTAGAGATGACCATCATTGAAGTGTCTGAGGAAGCAGCAGCTTGTAAAGAGAGGTGATTTCATGTTGAAAAAAGAATATTCTCTTTTAAAGAAAGAAATAGATTTACAGCTCCGAGAAAGACGGTTGCTCCACGTGGCGTAGACAACTCTGCGCAGCTCCTGCCTGCGAACACCAACTTTTCAACAATTGTCTTATTATACACTTTGTCTCTTTCTTTCTTGTGGTGAAAGAAAGAGGAAGACAAAGAAATCATAAAAGAGAGATAATCCTTCATCGACACGAGAAACGCTTTCTCCAGGTGTCTAACATGCAACACTAAGAACATGAAGGAAGATGAAAACCCAAGACGAACGGACGAAAACAGGAAATCCATATTCAAAAGAAGGGAGGTAAACACTGAGAGGCCCTCCTATGCATCTGTGAAGATGTAACAAAGACACTCTACAATCGCGTGAAAATAGATATGAAAATATATATATATATATAAGTGTAGATGAATGTCTATTGATGCAATACCTGGACGAGAGGTAATAAAGAGCAGTGCTGACAGAGCGCGTGAAAGAACTGTATTTGGCTTGCAGATATCACCATCTGAGAGGAAGAAGAAGAAGAAGAAGAAGAAGAAGAAGAAGAAGAAAAGTGAGGTTCTGTTTGAGAGTAGACTTTCTTGGATGGTCTCTTTCTTTGTAACATATATAACCTTTGATGAGAAAGGGGGTGAAGAAGATATATTTCGGCAGCAGCTAGTTGAGAAAAAAAGATGTATTACTGAAATTTGAATGTGCACACCGCAAAATCCTCCATTGCGCGCGTCGAGGAAGAAGAAGTTCGCAGAAAGTGCCTCTTTGCATTCAAAGAAAAGTTCCCTTTCTTTGATATCTTTCTTCTCTGGAAAAATATGCTGAAAACAGCAGCACAGACGCAACACCAATCATCATTTCGCATGCATGCACAACACAGAGATCAAAGAAATCAAACATTCTACGCTCAAATAGACGGGACTGCAAATGCTTGCGTGGAGATCTGCAGCTGGAAGATAGACAAACAAAAGAAATCCAATGAAACACCAAACAACCAGACTGATCATCTTCTGACTCTCTTCCTGGAGCAGCAGCTCTCGCAGCAGCAGCAGCAGCTCTCGCAGCAGTAGCAGCAGCAGCTTTCACAGCAGCAGCAGGAAGAAGAAGAAAAAAAGGGTGTTGCGCTCCTGTTGCATTGATTTGGAGAAAAGAGGCAGGTAGAGGAGTTGAGGCTGAGAATAGAAGAAGAAGAAGAAGATACGCACAAGAAGAAGAGAAAAAAATTGAATGACGGTGTCTCAAGAGGAAAAATGTAACGAGAAGAAGAACACGAGCGAGATCGGAGAAAAGGAAAGACAACAAGGAAGAAGACGTAGAAGAGGGGAAAAAGAGAGATCAAAATGAGAAAAGTAGGGATAGACCTCCGTCCCTGAGGAGAAGAAGCACAAAAGAGAGACGCCGTGGGGCTAGAAGAAAGAGAAAAAGAAGAAACAAAAGAAAAGCAAGGAATAACGGCATTGGAAATGTTTGTTTGGCGTCCCTGGAGAAAAAGAAGAAAACAAAAAACGAAGAAATCAGAGACGAGAAGAGAACCCTGTAGAGAGAATCCCAGCAATATCGAAAGCCACTTCAAAAATAACGCGATGCAAAAAAGAAAAAGAGAGAGGAAAAAAAAAAGTTGCGCCGGAGAAACGGAATCAGGAACAACGCCAAGTGAATAGTCACCCATCAATCTACATCACTAGTAAAGCATTTGAATATATACATATATATATATATATATATATATATGTATGAATTCTCTTTCTCTTGACTGTTTTTTAAATACATACACGTATATCTCGACTTATAGAGTTCCTTCTATCTCTCTCTCTCCCCCTGTATCTCCGAAGTAGACGCATTGCATCTATACATATAGAGTGTATATGTATCTTTGTATGTGCATATAAGTATACATATCTATCTCTTCGCAGGTATATATACATGAGTATCTCGACCGCTACACGTGTTCAACTCTCTTTCTTCCTCAATAAACACAGATATATATCCACAAGCATTACATAAGAAGATCTGAGATGTTTTTGCGCTCGAAGATTTTCATTTTCACAGAGAGACGTGAAAGAATGAAAAACGCGTATGTAGATGACATTTGAGGGATTTATCTACACATAAAATATATATAAATATATATATATATATATACATATAAGTACATATAAGTATTAGATGAGACGTGTAGACACATTCACAATATATACTACAGGTGGAATAGTAGTAGAGATGATGCGCACTATGTATATTGCTCGAAAAGTCTATTTTGTTTACGACTCCTCTATGTTGCTCTCCTTGGCATAACGAGAAAACCGAATATCCACATCATTTTTCACTCTCGACGTGCCTTTGTGTCGTCCATTTCTCTTACGAAGACTTTGCTGACAGAATTACTAATGTAGATATATACAGAGAGAAATATAGAGATATAGAGAGATATAGAGATATATAGAGATATATAGAGATATAGAGATATAGAGATATATAGAGATATATAGAGATATATAGAGATATAGGGATATAGAGATATATAGAGATATATAGAGATATATAGAGATATATAGAGATATATAGAGATATATAGAGATATACAGAGATATATAGAGATATATGTATATACATGAGAAGAGTTATTATTGAGAAAGATGGCCTTGTATGAAGTATAGGCCTTGTTGTGGCTAGACAGTGATTTTTGGAAAAAGAAAGAAATCCGTGTTGCTCGCTTACAGATAGAAAAGAGATGATAGACATCCGGGGCTGCACCACAGAAATCCTTTTTCAGTTCTTCTTCGAATGACGAAAATCTTCAAGAGACAGAGACATCCGACGACAACACTTCCTCATGAGGTGTCTGTACACCACACTGCGAGCGGCATCAACGAAACGTCAAAGAAAAGGAAAAAGTCTCCCTGTGATGCGCAAGATAGGAGGAGCAGGAATCATGTCAATAGTAGTCGGAGGAGGAGGAGGAGTATAGTAGTAGTAGTAGTAGTACTATAGTAGTAGTAGTAGTATAGTAATAGTAGTAGTAATAGTAGTAGTAGTAGTATAGTAGTAGCAGTAATAGTATAGGAGTAGTGGTATAGTAATAGTAATAGTCTAGTAATAGTACTAATTATAGTATAATACTATATTAGTTGGAATAATCATAATATAATAGTAGTGATAGATTAGTAATTGTAGTAATAACACCCATACTAGAGTAGTGGTAGAAGAGTAGTACTAGTAGTAGTAATAGTAATAATAGTAGTAGTAGTAGCAATATAGTATTAGTAGTAGTAGCAGTGGTAGTAGCAGTATAGTTGTAGTAGTAGTAGGAGCTGTATTAGTAGTAGTAGTAGTAGTATAGTAGCAGTAGTAGAACCTGTAGTAGTAAAACCATTAATAGTAGAAACAGTAGTAGTAATAGTAGTATTAGTAGTAGTGTTAGTAGTAGTATCAGCAGTAGTAGTAGTAGTACAGTAGCAGTAGTAGAACCTGTAGTACTAAAACCATTAGTAGTAGAAACAGTAGTAGTAACAGTAGTAGTAGTGGTAGTAGTAGTATATCTCAGAGGACCGCTTTTATAGTGGCAGGTGTAGGAAGAGTATGGTGGTTACGATAGTAAGGGATGTACAAATACTCAAGGTTATCAGCAGTTCCAGTAGCAAAAGCGCTAGCTTACAACGACTGTAGAGTAGTTGGTGGTCAGATATACTGACACGAATGAATAGGCAAGCGGTGGCGGACTGTGAGTAAAGTCCGCGTCAGTTGAGCGAGGGGAGGTGACAAATGAAAAATGACGAACAGGAAAGCAGACGTGTGACACGTAAAGACAACAAATGCGTAGACTTAAAAGGAGATGAGAAAAGCGAAAGAAAGAAAACACTTCTCTAAAGCAAGGTCGCTGTAAGTATTGTCTGTTCTTTGTGACTGCACTGTGAGTCTCTGCCCTCCGTATGTACGTTCTATGCACACTTGATGTTTGTGTCACGTGTTAAAATCGCCGACATATTGTTGTAAATGATAAAACTGGGGTATTAACCATGCAAAAGAAGTAAACCAAAAGTGTTTACACGTCTACTTATGGTTTTATAAAACCAGGTTACCGCGGCGGTCTGATTGCGGCAGGCGGATGTGAGAAGGCACCGGAGTACACCCATCGCCGTCAACGGGGAAGGTCGACGGAAAGAATGAAGACCATTACTTCGCAAAATTGGAACAAAGGAAATAGGAATGGCTTTCCGAAGCTGCCATGTCCCTCGTTCTTTACTCTTCAAATAAACCGGTGGACGCCGGATATACCGTACGGTTCACTGGAGACCGCAGTCTACCAGTGGGCATTGAAGATTTTAAGGTGCCGTAAAACCGTAGTAGGTGCCATAATTACGCAGAAAAGCCTTGATAACTGCCTTCTCGTACTACTTTTACCAGAAAAGCATATGTGTGCTATCCTCTTTTTGCAGTTTTACCTAACTGTCGGCGTTGGTCTGTACAGGTGGACCAGCTTACGTCCATTCGTAGCACCGGAGGAGGCCATGGCTTTCCATCAGAACTCAAAAGAAAACCATAGCTTCGCATGCGGTTCCATAGGTCCCGTGAGATATGCAAGCATGCACCAATATCGCTGGGACCCACTATCTATCGCACTTTACAAGAAAATGGACTCTCTCTCTTTGTATTCTTTTTTCTCTCCGCTTTCCCAACTCGAAAGCTCGGCGGAGAAGTCTTCCCAGACATGACACTCCTATGCGTATGCGCGCCTGCAGGCACCGCTTTTTTCCTGTAATTATGTCTGAGAATACTCCGGCCGCACCATTACATCGTGAGAACCTTGAAACAGCCGATACTTTTCGTATCATTCCCTGCTTTTGTTCATTTCCGCCGTGCTTGACAAGGCGTATGTCTCAATTTTGTTGCCGCCGGAGAACGAGGCGGCATCTTCGAAACAAAGTGCACCCTTTACAGCGACTTGTCCCTGTTCTACCGACACCAATTATCATCACATGTTAGTTCCATTTCTGGGGCGCACCGGTTGTTCTTTGTTTTTCGTTTCTTCTCCATTCACTTGCGTGTTTCCACTTTTTCTCCTCTCCTGTCACGAGGCACCACATTTGCGGTCTTGTATGTTGTTTCCATTCCGCTTCCCTTATGAATAAAATTTCTTTTTTCCTTGACCGATTCTACAGAACAACAACGGCGCACGGAGCCACCATTTCGTCTGGAACTGCAGCGTATAGAAATTTACACCATTCGACTTTCGCACTTTTTTCATAGCGTACTCTGATGTTTGTCATCCTCTTTTTTGCGCATTAGCGGGACAGGTTCTTTTCTCTTCATTATACTTATCTTTTTCTCCTCCTCCCTGTTGCTTGGCTACCTTTTCTTCTTCGGTGAAATGAATCCACTGTTCCCCTTATTCAGCCCGTAAAGACTTTGAACTCACCTCTTCTGATTTCAAATATGCACCTGGCATTTTTTCTGTGACAAGTTGTGCACTCTGTGTGCACTGTTTTTCCTCTCTTAGTTGCTTCTCTTTCTCTACAGTTCCTGTTCTTTCCCAGTATTATTGTTCGGCTGCATCTTTTTCGCGGGTTCATTTCCCTTCTTGCCTGTTGGCTCTTCCTGCTTCCCTGCGCAGGCAGTTTCAATACTACTTTATCTTTATCCTTTTATTTTTCTGCGTTTCTTTGTCAGTCTGCACATCTTCCTCATATCTTCTCTCTTTGTTTTCTCTACATTCAGTTTTTCTTCCATAAAGCCCCTTTCTCTGGTTTCGCTTACCCCGTATTATCCCCCATCTTTTTCTTCTCCGTATGGTAGTAGCGCTCCTTGTAACATTATATATACACATTAATGTCTGCGTCTTTCTGTGTAGGAGATCAGAAGGAACATATATGGAGGAGAAGGATTCCATTAATAATTCTTTTCTCTTGGCGTTTCTTTGTAGAGAATTGCAAAAGTGAAGTCCTTTTTTTAATCGTTAAAATGCAATCTGCCAATTCTTCTTTGTAGGAAAATTTCAAACTTTCTCTCTCTCGCCAGCATTACATGCGTGCGCCAAACAACACCCTAAAGACGTCCATATATTAATTTTCTGCTATCTTTGCAAAATAGATATCTTTACCTCAGTATATATATATATATATATATACATATATCATCTACACATATATATATGTATATATACGTACATGCACGTATATTATATATACGTGTATTATATGTACGAGTACTATATATACGTATATCATATATACATGTATTATATATACGTGTATTATATATACGTGTATAATATATATGTATATTCTATATACGTGTACTATATATACGTGTATTATATATACGTGTATTATATATACGTGTATTATATATACGAGTATTATACATACGTATATCATATATACATGTATTATATATACGTGTATGATATATACGTATATTATATATACGTGTATTATATATAAGTGTATTATATATGAGTGTATTATATATGAGTGTATTATATATACGTATAATATATATACGTGTATTATATATACATATTATGTATATACATGTATGTCCTATACATAAACCATATGTGATATATGCATATAATAAATGTATATATTCCAGATACAGAGGTAGACATTGATTTTCTTTCAACTCATTCACATCTTAAATATATATCTGTGGATGAAGGGTATTTTTTGAGTGGATGTCTATTGATGCGGAGAGCGAAGAAGAGAAAGAAGAGAGATAACGAGAAAATGCGGATATCTTTGTTTTGCTCTTACGTGAGTCTTTTTGTGCGAGAGAGAGAAAAGACACTTGACCCTAGAGCAGCAGCAGCAGCGGCCGCCGGCCGACTGAAGACAAAAAAAGACACTTCGTGCCCCCTGCTCTTCTAGGTGTCACATCTCGGGTGTACGTACACCTGGCACTCACAGATCTGTTCGCAGCAGTTGAAGAAGAAGTATTTTTGAAATCTCTGAGCAGCAGCGGCCCCTCTCAAGGGGAACTCTATTGCTGCTGGAAATATCCTTTCTCTTCTTTTTCTGCCTTTCCCTCTTTGTTTTTCTTCTTGGCTTGTCTTTCCCGTTCTAAGAAGTACTTCTGGTGTACGTACACCGGGGAATTACTCTGTTTGCATCTTTTTCTTTCTTTCACGCGTCGTCCATCGCGCGTGAAGAAGGCCGACAGGACTGCTATGACTTTTCCCTTCTTCTCATTCATCAATTTCACATCTTTCCAATTCTCCTTTCTCTCTTTCTTGCATTTTTTCTTCTTTTTCTCTCGTTTCAGCGGCAGATGTTTACTCTTCACTCACCTCAGGCGCTGGTGGCATCCGTCTTCCTCGGCTGGAGAGTTTCTTTTCGCTTCTTCTCTGTTTCTCTTTTTTCTTTATTCTTTTCTCAATCCAAACGAAGACAACCAGCGTGTGATGCAGTGCATGCAACAGGATGGAAAGTCACAACAACGGAGCAGCAGCTGCTGTGACAGCAGACACTGCGAGAAACAGTCGCGATGATCGCAGCTCCAGCAGCAGAAGACGCAGTCGCAGCAGGTATTTCTTTTCTTTTTTTCACTTCATTTCTCACTGTCAAATTTTCTTTCTATGCTCGGAAGCACCAGCACCAGCAGCAGCAGCAAGAAAGACATACGTTAGTGTATTTTCAGGAGAGATAGGCTCGATGCAAAGGAATGCTGGAAGAAGCATTCCAGAAGAATCAGTTATTGCCTTTACAGAACAGAAAGAAAGGGAACGCAAAAGAGAGAAAGAGAAGGAGAAAGAAAGAGAAATATAAAGAAGAACGAGACACAGAGAACAAAGAGAAAGGGAAAGAGACAAAATGCCTTTTGAAGTGATATGCGTCTCTGCACGCAGAAGAAGAGAGCATGCATACTCCCACAGAGAGACTTTCTTTTTTAAATGGTTTTCATTTCCCTCTTTGTTGCAATTTAATTGCTGTCTTTGTGACGAAGTTCTATAAAAGAAGCAGCGATATACATAAAAAAGCGATTTCTCTGTATGTTGTCTGTTTCTTCACCTCCGCGGGGAAATAAGCATTTCTCTCTTTTCACCTCTTTTGAAACACTTACTTGCTCCTCTTCTTCTTATTTCTCTCTTTCTGTCTCTCTGTTTCTCTCTTTCTCCTTCTTTCTTTGTCTTCCCCTCTCTCTGCTTCTCTTCTTTTCTTTCTTTTTCTCTTTCTTTCTTTGGAGTTTTGCTGAGATGCATTGCATTGGGCCTGCACATGCATTGCGAACATCCCATTGCATGCAGCAGCAGAAATCATCGTTCCATCCAGTGTCACTGCCTTCTCTTCTACTTGTCTTCCTCTATTTCTTTCCTTCACTCTTCTTCATCCTCGAAATATGTCCTTCTCTCCGTATCTCCATATCCTATATCTACATATATCTATCTATCCTATACATATATATATCCTATTTTTATATATATATTCATCTATCCTATATATATATATATATATATGTATATGTTTCCGTATCCTATATATGTATACCCTTCTCTTGTTTATGTGTCTCTGTCTCCTGTATATATCTCTGTTTCTTGTATATATCTCCTTGTGTATATATCTCCATATCCTATATATATATATATCTGCATGTCCTCTACGTATCTGCATATCCTGTATATATCTATGCACTTCACTTATGTATATCACTTCCGTATAAACGTATATATATATATATATATATATGTATATATTTCTACATATCTCCTCTATATGTGAATGTCTCTCTCTCTTATCTCCCTGAAAGGTATTCTTTGTGTATTTTTCTTCCCCGCAGTGTCTAATTGTGTCTTTCTCTAGCGAGGAGAATTTCTTCATCAGAACAACATCTATTTTTGTTTTCTCTTGGACATGCAGATCCCGTAGTGTTCCCTCCCACATGCGTCGAGGAGATGACAGCAATCATTCTTCATCGAGGAGCTCCTCGAAATGGGATAAACAGTCTTCCTTCTCTTCGAAACCACCTCCTGGAGCTCCGGTTTCAACAACATTGGATATGTGCTTGGGCGGGAGAAATGCATGCCTACAGTGAGGAATACTCCTACTCTCTATACAGGGCCTTTATTAACGTTGGGAGCATCAACAGCAGCAGCATTGAATGCTGCTTCCGTTGCTGTTACTGCTGCTGCTGCTCTGGCTCCAGGAGGGTTCCCTCCTTCAGGGACATCAGCAGCAGCAGCAGCCGCTCTCGCAGCAGCAGCAGAAGCCAGCAAACTTCATCTCAGCAGCAGCAGCACCAGCAACACTAGTACCAGCAACACTAGCACCAGCAGCAGCAGCAGCACAGCAGCAGCAGCAGTAGCAAGAGGCATTGGGACGGGAGGAGGAAGTGGGAGTAGTGCTCTTCCACACCAGCAGCAGCAGCAGCCTCCCCCTCCTGCTGTTCCTCCTCCACCCTCTGCTGCTGTGGGGAGAGCTGTTCCTTCGAATACGGCGCTGTCGCTGCTGCATGAGAAGCAGAAGCTGCAGCTCCACATGCAGCAGCAGCAGCAGGAGCAACTGCTGAATGCATCTCCTGCACAAGTGCTGCTCGCGATGAAAATCAATGATGTCGATTTCGATCGCAAACAACGTCGTCTCTATGTGGGGAATCTCCCACCTGGTGAGGAAGAAGACAACAGAAGGAGGAACTACTGCAGCAGCAGCAACAACAATAACCAGCGAAAAGAAGCAGCATCAAAAGGAATAGCGCAAGGAATAACGACAGAATCAGCTACAGGCGTTGCGCTAGGAATAGCAATAGCAACAAAAACAGTCGAAAAAGCAGCAGCAACAGCAGCAACAACAGCAGCAACATCAGCAGCAGCAACAGCACCAGCAACAGCAGCAGCAACAGCAGTGTCAATAGCGCGTCTTTGCATGCCCTCTGTCATTGCAACAGCACGGAGGAAGAAAAGCCCTCGTAACATCTCCTGCAGATCAATGCAATATATATATATATATACGTAGAGAGAGAGAGAGAGAGAGATGAAGGAAGAGAGAGAGAGAAATAGATATATAGATACATAAGAAGGTCCTTAGATAGAAGTAGGGTTGTGTGTATGTATATATATATATATATATAGGTATAGAGAGAGATAGGAATGTAGAATCAAAGAGAGAGAAAAGGACGTGTGTATTCCGTGAACGGAGCATGACAGGCATAAAGCTACAAAGACACGTAGAGAGGAACAGAAAAAGAGGGGAAGAGAGAAAGACTTATAAGTGAATACAAAAAATATCCATATAATATTTCTGGAGAAGGTGATTATTAAAAAGAAGTCATCGTGGACATCATGGGAGCTGTTGTTGTCCCTTCTCTGTTTATGTCTTCTTTATGATATACATCCGTTATCCTCATTTCTTCCGACGCCTCATGCTGCTGTTTCCTGCTGCTTCTGCTCTCTCTTTTCCTGCTGCTGCTGCTCTCTCTTTTCCTGCTGCTTCTGCTCTCTCTTTTCCTGCTGCTGCTGCTTCTCTCTCTTTCCCTGCTGCTGCTGCTGGTTTGTGGGGTGAGCAGGATCGACGCAGCCGGATGTAGTTGGCTTTTTCAACGGTGCTTTGTTGGCAGTGAATGCACAGACGGGTTACGTGAAGGAAGAGCGATTGGATGCAGCAGCAGCGAGTGTCGCGAAGGGAAAGAAGGACGCTTCAGCAGCTGCAGCAGCGGAGAAAACCATCAGCACCACCACTGCGCAGGAGCTCCTTCCCGTCGAGCGCTGCGAAGTGTTCAATGAATCATCTCGCTTTTGCTTCATCGAACTTCGAAATCAAGCATATACAATTCTCTGCATCAAACTCGATGGTGAAGCTTCTTTCTCTTTTTTTACTGTATTTCAATCTACATATATATATATATATATCCGTATGTATGTGTATAAACGTATATATATATATATAAATAATGTATGGATCTGTATGTAGATATACATATATATGTGTGTTCGTATCTATTTATGAGTATGCGTATATTTTGTAGGTATATATCCATATATATATATATATATATATATATATATATATATATATATATATGTAGAGTTGCATATATATCTGCATGCATGGAGCTCTGTGCATGGGTATTCTTTGTTTTGAACTTGAAAGTGAAGATCAAAGAAAACATTCCGGATATGATATGCCTGATTGCAAATATTTATCACCGCGTGATTCTTCTTCTTCCTCGTCTTCTTTTTCTTCTTCTTCTTCCTCTTCTTCTTCTTCTTCTTCTTCTTCTTCTCTTCACACTGTTCGTGGGTGTGACATGTTTCTTGCTCTTGAGCGCGTCTCTCGCGACAGAGGAGGAGAAAAAGAAGAAGTCGGAAATATACATTTGTTTGATTGAAGTGTTATTATTCTTTTTGGAAGAATGAGAAGAAGGAAATATATATTTGTTTGATTGACGTGTTATTATTCTTTTTCTGAAGAATGAGAAGAAGGAAATATATATTTGTTTGATTGAAGTGTTATTATTCTTTTTGGAAGAATGAGAAGAAGGAAATATATATTTGTTCGAGTGAAGTGTTATTATTTTTTCCTGAAGAAGGAGGAGAAGGAAATATATATTTGTGTGAGTGAAGCGTAATTCATTTTTTCCTGATGAAGGAGAAGAAGGAATAATACATTCGTTTGAGTGAAGTGTTGTTATTCTTTTTCTTCTTTTTTTTTGCAGGAATCAACTACAATGGATTTTCTCTACGTGTGGGTCGTCCACATGATTATATCGCACCTCCAGGGGGAGATCCCGCTCTCTCAGCGCACATTCCCCTTCTGGATGACGTGAAGAAGACGTAAGAAACAGCAGTTTTCGAAGAAAAGACAAAGCAGAAAGAAGAAAGAAGAGTAAACAGAGGGACCAACACGAAACTCGAAGAAAAAAGAAGAAAAATGGTGGAGATTCTACTACGACTGCTGCTGCTGCTGTTGCTTCTGAATGCAGCAGTAGTAGCCCCTCGCGATGCTCTTTACGTGAAAACCATATGTATCTTCGACTTTTCTGCAGCAACGCACTTCTCTCTTTGACTCGATTTCTTCCCCTTTTCTGTGTGGACATGTTTCTTCTCGTTCAAATGAAAATCGTCTTCTGTTCCTCTCTGGATCGGTATCTCTTTTGCTCATGCATTCAAACATTCAAAGATCTCAATATGATATATATATATATATATATGTGTTATGTATTGAAGGCTTTCTCGATAGTCGTCTATGTTTACATATATATATATATGTATGTATATTGATTTATATATCTATATTTCTATATATGTTTCCATGTATATGTATTTCTCGACATATAATTATATGTATTTCTATGTCTCTGTGTGGATGTGTAAGTATATATATATATATATATATGTATATATCTCACTCTGTTAGCGTGCTTGATCGGATCAAACGTTCCTCATGATGAAGCGCAGGGGATGGAAAAAGAAAAAGAAGAAAGAAGAAGAAGAAAGAAGAAAGGAGAAGAGACAAAGAAATAATATATATATATATACATAGAGAATGAGGTCTAGCGAAATATAAAGGTAGAGAAAGAGAGGCATGTGAAGAGAGGATGATGAAGTGTGATGAATGTTTCTGAGGGAGATAGAGAGAGATGGGTATTGGGGGAAGATCGCTATGTAAGAAGCAAAGTATGAAGGAAGAGAGATAATATAACAAGGATAACGAATACTGATTGTGATCCAGCGTTTCCTGCGTCGAAGGCTCTCCTGTCGTGTCTTTAAACTATTCATGTCGTATACAGAAAGAAAGAGAAATATGTAGATATATAAAGATATACATCTATAAATGTATATGTCAAAAAAGAGAATAATGTTGATGCTTGCGTCTACACTCTCTTCACTTCTCTCTCCCTGTGCATCCGTGGCGACGTTCTCCCTGCAGATATATATATTTATATATATATATATATATATATACGATCATTTTACATGCGTCGATCTCTCTATCTATCTATCTATCTATCTATCTGTATATATATATATATATATGCTATACATCTGTAGTTACTCTGCATGCGTATATACATATACATATATATATATATATATATATATATGTTTTTCTCTAATTAATAGTTACAATTGTGTGCGAGCTGTATCGAGAAAGTGTCTCTGTAGAGAGAGAGTGAAGATATGGAGAAGCGCAAATACACTCTATGAAGAAATAGAAAGAGAAACAGAGACAGAATTATACATAATAGAGACATGGAGAGAGGGATAATAGATGTTTATCGATAGAGAGAGCGTATAGATCGCGAGACAGAGAGATTCTCGACGTCTTAACACATGTCGCATGTATATTAATGGTCTGTATGATGAATCGTTGCAAGCGTTTTTGTAGATATCGAAATTCATGTATCCCTTCATTTGCTTGGCGTGGAGATGATAAAAGGCATTCAGGAGCAGGTGATGCAACACACAGAAATGCACTTTTGAAAAAAGAAAATCATCTTCAGACGGTAGTGAAGTAAACAACTTCAGCTCCCCCTCCTGGTAATTTGTTCCTCTTGCTTTCCTATTGCTGCTGCTGCTGCTGCTCCTGTTGCTGCTGGTGCTGCTGCTGCGCCTGTTGCTGCTGCTGCTGTTGCTGCTGCTGCTGCTGTTGCTGCTGCTGCTGTTGCTGCTCCTGTTGCTGCCGGTGCTGCTGCTGCGCCTGTTGCTGCTGCTGCTGTTGCTGCTGCTGCTGCTGTTGCTGCTGCTGCTGCTGCTGCTCCTGTTGCTGCTGGTGCTGCTGCTGCGCCTGTTGCTGCTGCTGCTGTTGCTGCTGCTGCTGCTGTTGCTGCTGCTGCTGCTGTTGCTGCTGCTGCTGCTGTTGCTGTTGCTGTTGGTGCTGCTGTTGCTGTTGCTGCTGCTGCTGCTGTTGCTGGTGGTGGTGCAGCGCGAAGACGGAAGAGAAAAAAGAGGGAGGTGCTGCTGCGTCTCGCAGTGATTCAGGAGCAGACACGAAGATTTACGTTCAAAATCTTCCTCCAGAAATGGGAGAAGAGCAAGTAGGCCTAGATAAAGAAATTATTTTTCAAGAAATGTCCTCTGTCTCTGTCGACCTGCGACTTGCTTGTGTCTCTCCTCTCTCTCACATACGGGAAGATATATCATCTGCAGTGGAAGAAAACAATGAAACAAAAAAGAAGCTAGATGCATATATACATCAATATTTAATTTCGCATACATCTATGGTGATTCTACACATACATTTATCAATCTATCTATACATATATATATATATATATATATATGTTTTGATATATTACTTTCTCTCTCTCTGGATATATATATATATATGATAAGGAGAGCTGTATATATATGATATGTTCAACTTTATGAGTGGTGATTGTTACACCTTTCGAATATCTGTCTCTTTTTTCTTCTTTCTTCTTTTTCTTCCTTTCTCTCCCTGCGTCTCCCTCTCTATTCTACATTCCATATCAGATATATATATATATGTATACACAGATACAACACCATATATATATATATATATATATATATATATATATATATATATATATATATACATAGAGAGAGAGAGAGAGAGATGTGAATATACATAGATACATATATATATATATGAATGTAGACATAAAGATGTATATGAAAAAAGTATAGAGATCTAGTTCTGCGTAGGTTTGCAGATTTCGATGACATATACATATATATGGATTTCTGTATCTATATATAGATGAAGATAGAGAAATACAGATTCAAATGTATACTAACGCAAATATATATGTCTACACGGATAGAGATAAAAGAGATATGTACATATATATATATATATATATATATATATATATATATATGTATAGATGAATATAGAGAGAGAAGCATATCTGCGGATATGTATTCAAGACGCATATGTGTGGATATAGACCACTGCTGCTGCTCTCGCTTTTCAAATAAAACTGTTTATCGTTTTTCTGTCGATTCAGGTGCGAGATCTGTTTGAACAATTTGGGAAACTCCGCGTACTCAATTTAATCAAAAATGTTCAAACAGGACAACACAAAGGATACGGTTTCTTCGAATATGAAGATCCCGATATCACTGACCATGCTATTATGGTGAGATTATCTTTTCTTCTTTCTCTTCTTCGTCTTCTATCTCTTCTTCTTTCTCTTCTTCTTCATATATATGTATATATTTGTCTATGTGCCTAAATACACACATTACTACATATATATATATATATATGTGCTACGCAGAGAGACGAAATGAAATTTGTTTTTGTTTATCTTTCTTTCTCTCTCTCTCTCTCTCTCTCTATATATATATATATAAATGTAAATATCTACAAATATATACTTATATCCATATATATAAATATATATATATATATTTATAAGGATGTGCACGTGGTGCGTAGAGATGGAGATGTATTCATACGTTGAATGAGTCTGACTGAAAATTTTTTTTATCTGAAGACATTCCAGTTTGAGAGAGAAAGGGAAGTACTGGGAAGAGACATCGAATAGAGAAGGTTGAGTTGAAATCTATCTCAGTCTCTTCCATGAAAACAGTTTCACTTCTCAGAGATCTCCTCCTCATAGACAAAGGTGTTTTTCTCTTTGACACACTTCTGTACATCTTTTTGCGTCCCATCTCGTTTTCTGTGTCTTCGCAATCTCTTTTTCTCACGTGTTTTCACCTTCCAAATTTTCTTCCTTGACTTTTGCTTGCTCTCTTCTTCTGGAGTGTCTTTCCCTTCAATTTGAAAGTCGTCTTCGGTCATTTCTCG